>JAJOZX010000953.1:215000-405000 GCA_023014485.1 Bathynomus jamesi
CACTATTACCCAATGTCCAGACCCCAATATAATCAGCAAGGTCGGATGGTTCGGTACGTAGAAGTACCCGTTGAAGAATCAGTTTCCCCAGAGTACACTTTTCAAGAAGACCCTCCAGCCTCCAGTGTATGGTGATTCCATAGCATATGACTCAGGTCCTTCCATAGAAGTCAGTTCAAGTTCTTTATTAGATCCCATTTTGGAGGTGGCAGTTCACCCTCCTCCCCTCCTAAATAGCAGTAATAAACCCAAATACACACATGAACTACCCTTCAGGATAATACGTGCAAACCTACGAGATTTAGTAATAAATTGCAGTACAGATAACCGAGATTTAACCGCTCTTCTAGATACAGGAGCACATGCGACATTGATTAAGAAACAGTGTGCAGATGAGTTACTAGAGAATATAGCTTATAAATATGAAACTAAGGCACTTTCCTGCTAACTCAGAGGAGTTACAGGCACACCCATACCTACATATGGAGAAATTGAGTTATATTTAGAAGTTGGTAACGCGGTATATCCCGCAAAATGTTGTATTATGGATGCAGTCGCCACCTTTCAGACAGATATTTTACTAGGTATGGATTTCTTCAACCAGAAACAATGGGAAATTTACCCAGCCGGAAAATTAGTTAAGTGAAGAAATAGGACACACCCTCTCCATGAGAATAATAGAGAGCTTAAGTCCAACAGAATCAGTTTAGTTCGGATTTCCGAAAGAAATAGGAAACCCACTCCAGTTTATAGTAGTTCAAGTCAGTCTGTTGCATCCAGAGGGAAAACCGCCCCAGAAATCAGCCCCCAGAGTAATCAGTTCCAGTTGTTGAATCCAATAGGATCAACACAGTCAGTTTCCAGTCAGTCAGTTTCAAGTCAGTCAGTTTCCAGTCAGCCAGTTTCTAGTCAGCCAGTTTCCAGTCAGCCAGTTTCCAGTCAGTCAGTTTCCAGTCAGCTAGTTTCCAGTCAGCCACTTTCAGTTCACCCAGTTTCAGTTAACTCAGCAGTTGAGATTCGAAATCCAACTGAACCGATTTTTCAGCCAATAAGGAAAATTTTAGTCGTCGAACCAGAGTCAGATTCACAATTTTTCATATGCCCTACAGAGCATATGACAGTAGCACCTTATGAGAAGATTTGTTTCCTAGCTAGAGCAGTAAACGGTGAAGGAAAACTATTAGAGTCAGATCGTACTCTTAATACAGAGAAAAGTAACTTCAAGAGAGATGTTCTTATTGCCCAAGTTCTTAGTCATAGTCAGAATTCAGCTATCCCTGTTGTTTGTTTAAACAAAGGGAAAAGCCCTATTGAATTAACTTCAAATCAGAGAATAGGAACTGTTTCCCAGAAAAATAAATTCAGATTTCCCTACCAGTACTATAAATCGCGTTTCCAGTTCCTTAGAGTTAAACCCTTCAAATTAAAAAAAGAATATAAGAAATGTCTTCAGCACTCCCTTCAGGAGTCACCAGCCTTACAGGATCCCAAACTACTGGAATCACTTCTCGATTTCCTGATAAGAAATAGAGATGTGATTGCCCTTAAAGGAGATACTCTGGGCCGAACTAATTTGGTCCCTTTCGAAATCAAGCTGGAACCCAATTCCAAACCCATCTTCATTCCTCCCTATAGGGTTTCACATTCCCACTTAGTAACTATCGAGGAACACATCAAGGACATGTTGGAGCAGGATGTCATTCAGCCTTCAGCTAGTCCCTGGTCCGCTCCTATGATTCTTGTTTCCAAAAAGGACGGAACATCTCGCCCTTGCATAGATTTTAGACGCCTAAACCACATTACCATCCAAGACCGTTTCCCTATTCCAAACGTGCAGGAAACAATTCTGAACGTAAGGGAAGCTAACTTCTTTTCATCCCTCGATTTAGCATCCGGTTATTGGCAAATGGAGGTCAGTCCAGAATCTCGGGCATTGACAGCTTTCTCCACTAACCGAGGCCATTACGAATTCCAGGTTTTACCTTTCGCAGTCCGAAATGAGCCTGCTAATTTCTCTAAGTTGATGAATATAGTCCTTTCCGACTTATTAGGTGTCGAAGCTCTCATCTATCTTGACGATATTATCGTTTATAGTTCGGATATAAAAACACACTTTCAACGTCTACACAATGTGCTATCACGTTTAAGAAAAGCACACCTTAAACTGAAACTTGCGAAGTGCAACTTCTTACAAGAATCCCTGGTATACTTAGGATTTCTACTATCATCCACTGGAATTAAACCTGATCCAACCAAATTTGAAGCACTGGAAAGGTACCCTGTACCTAAAACTATCGACGACGCTCGTGCATTTATTGGATATGGCGGATTCTATCGAAATTTTATACCCCAATTTTCGAACATTGCTAAACCCATTACCAATTTGTTCCAGAAAAATGCTAAATTTAATTGGGAATCTGATCAGCAACATGCCTTTGAAACTTTAATCGGTAAACTAACTTGTCATCCCATACTCCAATATCCCGATTACGCCAATCCCTTTGTCATAGCCACAGATGCTTCTCTCTGGACCTCAACGGAATTATTCCACTATGGACCGAGAGGTCCTAGCGGTATATTGGGCTTTGCAAAAACTTCGAAATATCGTCTACAGCTGCGATGTAACCATCAAAATTGACCATAAACCTCTCACGTATCTCTTCAAGGACAAGCTACTTGAAGGACGGTTGAGCAGATGGGCTCTGTTGATTCAGGACATTGCGGCAAAAATCGTATACAAACCAGGCAAACCAAGTTATTCCAGACGGACTGTCGAGACTCAAGCCCGACATCCAAGTGAATAAGATAAAAACTCTTCCTGTGTTCGACTATGAATGCATGCTATACTCCCAACAACAGAACCAACACACCCAGAACCTTCTGGCTCGCCTGGAACAAAAGGAACAATCGAAGGTAAAAGAACAGTACAACCTAAAAGATGGGCTCGTACATTTCAGGAACGAAGATGGAAACGACCTCTTGGAAATACCAAAGGATCTTGTAGATAGAGCCATAGACTTTGTCACGACACACCTTTGTATGGCCACATGGGGCCGGATCGCACCATCAAAAGTCTTTTGGAGCGATACCATTTTCCCGAAATGAACAAAAATGTACATGAATACATCGGTGAATGCTAAATCCTTGTTTAAAACATAAAGGCAACATACCGTCCACAGCTCCCATGCATAAATATCCAGTATGCCAACGGCCCTGGCAAAAAAACTGGAATGGACATACTAGGGCCATTCCCCAAAACATTGAAGGGAAACCAGCACATCATTGTGTTTACGGACCACTTCTCGTGTTACAGCGAAGTAGTTGCCATTCCAAACCACACCTCGGAAACAGTGGCAAGAGCCAGGTGGAACGTGTCATCCAAAACCATGCTACTCCCTCTGTCCTAATTTCAGATAACGCCCTTAGTTTAACTTCCAAACTGTTCGAGTCACTCTCTAACATGTGTAAAATTAAAAACACACACATTGTGCCATACCATCCGCAGGCAAACGGCTTAGTGGAAAGATACTATCGGAAGATCTTAAAAGCCCTCCGCCATGTTGTCGATACATCCTCCTGTACATGGGATGATTCTCTCCCCATGGTGCTATAACGTGTCCATCGGGGACACCCCTCATTTCGTCCTATATCACTACGACAAACTGCTACTTTTTGATTTGCCTGACCAAATCGACCGGCAGTTCTAACACGTTCCGAGATGGCAGAAGCAAATCAGCAACTAGTTGAACGATCTTTCAAAATTTTTTATATAATCCGATATGCCCGAGAGCCTAGACCAGCGAAACCAACAGATGGAGCAAGAGCAACATAGGCGTCATCCCCGTCAACGGTCTATACTCGTCGGTATGCGATGTTACATAAAGAGCGTGAAACCGCCACGTGCTCATTGCAAATTATACCCAAAATGGGATGGCCCATATAGGATTATGAAAAACCTCGGAAAGAACCGTTACGAAATCCTCGACCTCCGAGACCATTCCAAACTAAAGATCTACAGATCTACAGAAGCTAAGGCTAACAAAGACCCTAAGATCCACTCTAAGGTTAGCCTGAGAGAAAGGAAAGAGGTAGGGGGTTAAGAGAAGAGAAGAGAATAAGGGGTTAAGTAAGGAGCAACACCTATCATTCGTGGGTTAACATTCATTCAGAAAAAGATGAAAAAAGTCTCACCATCATCATCCGCCGCCACTGCCGACAAGTCCAGAAAAATAGTCGGAGAAAATAGGAGAGGGGTGAAAGATGAAAAGAAGTAAAATAAGAACGCTTACAAACCATGCAAACACAGTCTTAACTCACTGTCATACCATGCAAACTACAAACATGCAAGAAAGAGGTTACAGACATGCAAAGTAAGGAGATAAGAAAAAAAAAGTAGGTAAAGTTAAACAAAAAGTGGGTTAGTTTACGCTACGAGCTACATCTACGTTCGTGTTAGTCTAATTTTTTTTTTTTTTTTTTTTATTGCTGGCATCACACGCTGGCATGTCACAAGCTGGCATTCATCGTCAACAGACTCATCCTCGAGCACCACCACCAGAGCTCCTGTTGCTAACTTTTTTTTTAAATTAAACAACGTTAATACTTTTAAAATGTCTGTCAAGACGGTTCTTAAACATATTAACGCTGGTAGAATGAACGACTGACGCGGGAAGATTATTCCATTTATCAATTACTTTAAACGTAAAAAGGTTTTTAGCGATATTAGTAATAAAACGCCTGCCACGCAACTTAAATCCGTTATTACGAGTATTACTATTATCGAAAGTGAACAATTTGTCAAAATTTACGTTATCGATGTTATTAACGATTTTGAAAACTTCAATAAGCTCCCCCCTTAATCTCCTAGTTTCGAGTGAATAAAGGTCTAGCTCTTTAATCCTATTTTCATAAGGCTTATTGCGCAATGACGGAATAAGTTTCGTGGCACGACGCTGAACCCTTTCTAACCTATCAATATCCTCACGCAAGTACGGGCACCAAAACTGAACGGCATATTCTAAATGAGGCCTGACTAGGGACTTGTAAAGGGGCAATATAATATCCTTCGATTTAAATTCGAAATTACGCGCTATGAAGCCTAACATCCTATTAGCTTTTGCGCAAGACTCCAGGCACTGGTTCCTAACCTTTAAATCCTTAGATACGCGTACGCCTAAATCTACTTCCTCGTCAACGCTCGCTAACTCCCTATCATCCATCGTGTACGTGTAATTATTGTTGCGAGAACCTATATGCAAAACTTTACATTTGTCTACGTTAAATTGCATCTGCCACTTATCTGTCCACTCCATAATCCTATTTACATCGTCTTGGATCCTATTTCTATCGTCCTCGTTAACAACCTTACCGCCTATTTTAGTATCGTCCGCGAATTTTGACACGTTACTAGTCAATCCTACATCTATGTCGTTAATGTAAATTACGAATAGCAATGGGCCTAACACTGAACCCTGTGGGACACCGCTACCTACATCTAACCACCCGGATTCACTACCATTAACTACGACCCTCTGCCTCCTAGCACGAAGCCATTCTTCTAACCAGTTAGCTACCTGACCGCGTATACCGTGCGCTTTAACCTTCGCCATTAGTCTCCTGTGCGGAACTGTATCGAACGCCTTTTTAAAATCTAAATAAATAACGTCAGCCGCTCTATACCTATCGTATTCGCGCACTATTTCGTTATAAAATTCTAACAAATTAGTTAAACAAGACCTATGGCGTCGAAACCCATGCTGACTACTATTAATCAAATCTCTACTTTCTAAGTGATCGATAATACGATCCCTAACTACAGATTCCAAAAGTTTACCGACAATTGACGTTAAGCTAATGGGCCTATATTTGCTAGCTACTGCGCGGTCGCCTTTTTTAAAAATAGGCGTGACGTTAGCTAATTTAAAATCTTTAGGAATAATCCCCGTTTCGAGTGACTGATTAAAAATCTTCGTTAAGGGGCCTACGATAACTTCTTTCAAATCTTTCAAATGTCTGGGATAAAAAGCGTCAGGGCCTGGAGCCTTGCTAACTTTTAGCCTATCGATATAATGCGCAATGTCAGCCTCGTAAACAGTTATTTCATCCCAAATAGTCTCGCTACTAAATGGAACGATATCGTCCACGTCGGGGACATTATTTACGTCTTCTACGGTAAAAACTGTCGCAAAAAAGATATTGAAAATACCCGCCATCGCCTGAGCGTCAGAAGCCAAAGCGCCATTAACATCCACTAGAGAGCCTACGTTATCTTTTACCGGCTTACGATTATTTACGTATTCAAAAAACTTTTTTGGATTATGTTTACTATCCGCAGCTATAACTATCTCTAAATTACGCTTAGCATTCCTAACTGATCTTTTAACCTGACGTCTAAGCTCGATATATCTATTAAAGTTAGCTGCCGTGCCATTGCGCTTACTAAGTCTATACGCTCTATTACGCTCTATTATAAACTCTCCTATTTCCCTACTCCACCACTTCGGCCTACCACGAATTCTAGCGCGCTTGGGCCTACGAGGAATAAACTCCCTTTCAATATCCCTAAAACTTTCTTTAAACGCCACCCAACGCAAATTTGTGTCATTGCCCATAAATAAGTTATCCCAGTCCCCTACTCTCATCCTATCCGAAAAACTATCAAAATTAGCCCTACGAAAATCAGGGACTTCTATTACGTTACTATCCTGCGTGTTTTCTATCAATAACTTAAACCTAAGAATTTGATGATCACTACATCCTAAACTCTCGCCTACTTCTAAACCTTCGACTATATTCTCGCCGTTCGTCATCACCAAATCTAAAATATTGTCACCGTGCGTTGGTTCGATAACTATCTGTCGTAAAAAGTTATCGTCCATAAACTCAACCAATCTCAAACCCTCCTCATTACCAGTAAAATTCCCGTAATTAACATTAGGGCAGTTAAAGTCTCCGACAATTATACTATTCCGATTGTCAATAAAATTACCAAGAAGTGAGTAAAATCTAGTATCTGTATCGAGGGGTTGAACGGGAGGTCTATAAACAACAACAAAATTAAAACTAATACTACGCGCCCTAACTTCAACACATATCGCATTAATTGCTGCCGGAAAATCTAACTTAACCTCGATAGCCCTAAGGGAATTACGAATGTACAGCAAAACGCCTCCACCAAACCTATGTAACCTATCATTAATAAAGAGTTTGAAACCCGGTATATCACTTTCCCCCAACAAGTCCCGAGTCACGGTATTTAACCAAGTTTCAGTGATAGCAACTATATCATAGTTGCCGGAATAAATTATCGCCTTAAATTCATTTAATTTATTTCTAATACTACGCGCGTTACAATAAAAGACGTTTAAGTTATTTTTTACCACGGGCCCGCGTTTTAAACTATTTATCACATCGGGCCCGCGTTCCCCTGACCCACAACGTTTAAAGAAGGCTTCGACCTATACAGCTTTCGCACGTTTTCGTCTATTAACCTACCCAGCCTAGCATTACCTATGTCATTAAAATGCACCCCCATCTTTTATAAAAAGGCTAGGATCACTGAATTCGGACCACAGCTTTACAAAGGGTACATTTTCCTCAGCACAAATCTCTTCTAATTTGTTATTCAAAAATATTGTTTTTGACGTAATTCTAAGACCCAACCCGTGCCTAGGGGTAATACCTAGAACTAAAGACCTATCTGACCTCGCTTTCAGGGACCTAATTAACCCCCTATATCTCTCCAAAAGGTTAGGCACTCTCGTATCGGGCCTATACGAGTCGTTGCCTCCTACCATCGTCACCAACATTGAGTGACGGGAGGCAACGTCGATCCTATCTACTTCGTCTCTAACTCTGTCAACCCTGGCCCCTGGGAGACAGACCCTCCTCCTCTTGGTTGGATGCTGGTTGGATCATTCACGCTGATAATTTGAAGATAGCTACCGAACTACAGCTCCCCAAAAAAATCTACTAGGCATTCGAGCCGCCTATGCTTCAAAATATCAAGGTATTAACAAACCCAGCAAGGACCACAAAACCGAAGTGGTCACCGGAGAAACCTCTACCCGTGACGAAGATTGGTACCTCGTAATACCACCAGTACTCGAGCCAATCTCTGAACCAGAAGAGGTCCCAGAACCGAGAGTCCCATTGGAACCAGACCATGGAGGAATCCCTCCTAGAGGATCACTCATTGGAACTCCACCACCTCCTCCAACTCCACCATCTCCTCCGTCACCACCCTCACCGATTGATGACCGACGCACGGACCCTATATACCGGCCGCAAATGCATCAACCACGTGAATTAGAACCTTCACGAAAAAAACGAACACACTCAGAATCCGAGCTTAATGTTCGAACTCCACTACCACCTAAGCGAGGCCGACCACTCCGCACACGACCACAAACATCTACACGACCACAAACATCTACACGACCACAAACATCTACACGACCACCAACAGCTCCGTATAATTTAAGACGTAGATATGAATAAAATTGTTCCTCTTATAATATTGAGATTACAATTAACAACTCGTACCCCTTTCTGTCTGCAACTAAATTCAAACCTACTATAAAAATCTTGAATTCCGCCATGAAACCGGTGACCATCCCACTCGGATTTCATGCCCCTAAATGGAATGATCTATTGAGTCGTTTTTAAAATTTTTCAGATGATAACCAGAATAATCTACAAATACTGTAACCTATAGCAATTATTTACAAACATCTGCCGTCAGTATTATCGTTGTGTGTGCTACTATCCTCCGTATGTTTGTGGTGAAAATACTATTCTCGCAATGGCAGAAAAAAAAGACTTAACCACCCCGACTTATGTTATGCATATAAATCTGTATTATAAAAACCATTAGTTATCATCTAGTTAGAATTAGTTTGGATGTTATATTATTGTATTAATATCATTCAGAGGAAAGAGCCCTGTAAAAATGAACATTGAATAATTCCTACATTCATATCATTCTTATATTCATTCATATAAGTCTGATGTTCATTCGTACACTTCGTATATTTATGTAAGCCTTATATTTTTATTCATATATTCATTTTGACATATAAAGTCCGAAATCGTATAAGCTGACACGAGTTTGGAAAAATTTTTGACTTGCTTTCTATTTTATAATTGGTGAATTATTCCTTTTTAAACTACTTAATCATTTAGTATAAAGTCCAAAATCGTGTAACGTTGATAAAAGTTTGGATACATTTTTGATTTGCATTCTATTTTGTAATTGGTGAGTTATTTCCTTGTAAACTATATACTTAATCATTTTTTAGATTTAGTAATCTTGTTAAATTCTGCAATGTTCATTTCTTGAATACATTCTTTCTTCGTTGTAAAGGATGAAGTCATGTCCTGCTTAACGTTTAATTTTGAATCTTAAGCATTTAATTTTTGCTCATTTGCATGTTTGTTTGTAATTCTTGATGGGAAGGCATATTTCAATTTCCATTTTTAGTTAACTCTGCAGATTATGATAACATCAGATCTGTCAATGCGGTTTAAAATAAAAATATGGCTTCCTCTTGCTTAGCAGTCTAGACCTTACTACAGCTAAAATAGCAGCTTCGAACTTGCTACAGCTAAAATATATGTTTTGTCTTTAAATAGTTTGCAAAGTAAATCAGCCTATTGAGAATAAAAAAACAAAACCAGATCAACATTAAATAATAATGATACAAGAAAAAAATTCAGTATAAAAGCCCATAAAATTTCTCCATTGTTCATTGTGATTAGACTGATCTAACTTAGAAGCTGAGCATTATTTGTCACATTTCAGCAGTAAAACTACAGTAAGAAAAAACTTTGTCTTCTCCTTCAAGCCTTGCTCTCTTCAGAGAACTTAGTTTTAAATACAGAAAAATAATTTCCTGATACGTTACAAGAAGAATCGGGGAACCTTCAGAGAACTTGGTAAGCTCCACAGAATCCTCCGATTCACCAGAAGAAATCGGACAGTAGTATAGAAGAAAAGTACTGCGATTCCGTATACAGTACCAGCTACTCCAGAGTAACAAATCCGTTGCAGCCACCTAACAATAAATAGGAGTCGAGAGAGATTCTTCGGAGGTGGTCTTGGACGGATTTAGGTGAAATTGACGTTTGCGGTTTTCAAGAGGCCTCGGGCAAGTCAGGTGTGAGTTTTATGCGTGTCGAGTTTATACCGTTATACATTTTTTTCCTGAGATGCTTTCAAAGAAAGGATCGCGGACAAATTTAGAGGTTTAAAATGTTGTATGAATTCAAATTTTTAGTTTTTAAATAATTATTCAGTATGTTTGTAAGATTTTTCTTTTAAATGTACAAGTTCAAGGGGATTTTTGTTTAGAAAAAAATATAGAAGATATATAGAAAGGATTGTCAAAAGTAAATAGACACTTTCGGTTTGGCTTTAGAGTAATTTTTTCATTATTATATACACACACACACACACACACACACATATATATATATATATATATCGTTCGTATTTCTAATATTATTATTAATTTTTTTATCATATATATTCCTTATTTGTATAGGATTGTATATTTATTTTCTATATATTTCATGAAATTGATTCCAATAATTCGTCTAAATAAACAGAATGATTTAACGGTCTTTTATTTAATTCTTTTGGTTGTATATATAAACGAAATTATTATTTAATTATCTGTATACGAAATGGCTGGTTACGCCTTCTAAACCGACTGATGGATTTCTAAGCCAAATGTCAAGAATATATGTATTAATTAAATAAATAGCGCTATCTGGCAACTCAACCCTAATAATGTACACCTGAACAAGCCATTTACGCCAGATTAAGCCTTCTAAACTGACTGACGGATTTCTAAGCCAGCTGTCAATAATATGTTTTAATTAAATAAATATCGCAATCTGGCAACTCACCCCTAACAATGTACACCTGAGCAAGCCATTTACGCCTTCTAAGAAGCCTTCTAAGCCAACTGGCTTATTTACACCTTATAAGACAGCAGGCGCTCGGATGAACTCTCATTATGCGTCTGGCTGGAGCCAGGCAAACACCCCTCTTCCTTCTGCTTTCTCTCTCTCTCTTAGGTTAAGGTTGCCTCTTTGGGGGAGGTCATCCTCCCTTCTCCCCCCGAAGATCCCTCCCTCCCCCTTTGCAGCATACCTCTCCCCCTTTGCAACATTGAACAACATTGCGTTGCAATATTGAAACATTCCTGCACTCTCCCATTCTGCGGTCATACTACTTATGAGGTGACCTAAAATCTATGGTTTACAAGCCACTTGCAGCCACCACTGAGGAACAAAGAGTGAACATTCTAAAAAAATTGTAGTTCATGTAAGATAATTTACATATTAGAACGCCTTCCCAGCCTGCAATCTAAACCTTTACTAAATAATATTGTACATGTACATAGGGTCTTTAATGCAACACAAAGTGTGTTGTTTTCGACAACATACAATACTGTAGGTGTGTTAAAAATATTCCAAAGAAATTTGTGTTATTTAAAGGAAAATGATGTAATTAAATATTTTCCACACACACACACACACACACACACACACACACACATGTGTATATATATATATAAATATGAAAAAGGATCCCTCTTAAGGAGACGTAGTTTTACATTTATGATAAAAACGAAGACGTAGAGCAAAAAAGTTATTATATTTGGCTGCAGCCGACGTTTCGGGCAACTCAAAGCTAAAATTATTACATGACCAAAATATATGAATGTCAAGAACTAAAACTAGTTTAAAGTACAAAAATTAAAACTGTTCAAGAATAAAAATTAAAATTACATAGCAGAAAACAGGCATAAGCTAAAATCAAATAAAAAATAAAAATGATATAAATGACAAAAATATACGAATGATAAAAATAAAACAAAAATAAAAACATTCAAACGTAAAATAGTTAAAAAACTTTACTAATAAAAAATTAAACGAAAATAAAAAGTTAAACGAAAAACAAGAGTAAACCAAACATACCATGCTCACTTGACAGCCACAAAAAACAGACGAAAAGGAGACAGGGTCACAAGGGAAAAAATTTTAGTATGTAGGTATTCTAATTAATATAAAGGGGGTAACAGCTAGAATCAATATTTAAACTGGAGTTCAAAAATTTAATACACAAAGATTCGTAAATACGGAGGAAGGAAGGGCATTTTAATGATTTAAGAATTTTAAAATTGTTAACAGAAATGTCAACCTTAAACTTGATAGAATGATTTCTAATAGCAGACTTTTCCTTTTTCGATAAAACTTTCCCTGTCCTATGGCTAATACCCATATGGGAGCAAAATCTCGCCTGCAAGGAACGAACTGTACTGCCAACGTAGTTCCCCTGGGAACACCCAGGCCAGGTAAACAAATAAACAACAGAACAGCTCATCGCAGGGGGGATTTTGTCCTTACATCGGAAAAACATCCAAGGGTATTAATATTTACAAAAGCAACCTTAAAATCAGTGTGAAAACAAAATTTCCTCACAACACTCAACAATTGCTTTTTCACAAAAGTATTAAAATGGTAGAGATCAGGTAAAACAAGATATTTACAATTTTTAGGAACATCATACGTTGGGATAAGGTTGGAGGAATATACATTATATTATAATATTTGCTCGAACTTTGCTCTGCTTCATAATGAGTTTGAATTCCTTACTGATTTTTTCTTTAAAAATGGTTTTCCACGGGATCTTGTAGGAGGTATTCTTGGAGTAATAATGTCGTCGGATGCAGAATTCAGAGAGCACTATAAAATCAAAATCACAACAGCTACAAAAATAATGGGAATCATCTGGAGGAGCTTCCGTAGCAGAAAAGCAAACATCATGCTCAAATTATGGAAGAGTCTAGTCCTACCAATAATTGAGTGTTGCTCAGTACTCACAAGCCCACACAGAAAAAGAGACATTGCGAACATTGAAGCTATACAAAGGACTTTTACATCTAAGATAGAGGAAACGGAAGGTGAAGACTACTGGTCTCGACTACAATCCCTGGAACTCTACTCTCTCGAAAGAAGGCGCGAGCGCTACACAATAATATACATGTGGAAAATACTTGAGGGCTCTATCCCTAACCTCAGAAATGAAATAGAAACAAACTGGAATGAGAGAAGAGGCAGTTTTTGTACGGTCCCAGCTGCTGTGGGACAAGGGGCCATGAAAACGAGGATGGAAAATACCCTCAGAATACGGGGCCCCAAAGCTGTTCAGTGTCCTTCCAAAAGAAGTGAGGAATCTCCAGCACACCGACCTGAATAACGTCAAGAACCAGCTGGACAGATTCCTGTGCAAAGTCCTTGACCAGCCATGCGTCGCTGGCTACGAGGGCAGGAGGAGATCAGACAACAATTCCCTCCTTCACTAAATCCCGCATTTGAGGCGGGATGCTGCAGAGGGGTCGACCGCAGGTCGATCCTGAACCGTCGTTCAAACTCACCAAAATATATATATATATATATATATATATATACATACTGTATGGGCTACGTCGTGGCCAATGTTGTAAAACAGCTTCCCGGAGATCAGCGAAGTTAAGCGACATTGAGTCTAGGTAGTAGTTGGATGGGAGACCGTCCTCTGCGCCCAGATTATGTAGCGACCCGTGGTTCGGATCCCACGTAAAATTGTAGGTCCCCTCCGTCATATAACCTTGGATGTTGCAGAGTTAAACAATCCCAATTAAAAAAAAATATAATGTATATACATATATATACTGTAAGTAAATATAATGAAATTGTATCCGACTGTATATCTTTAAAACATTTTCTTGGAGCAGTTTCTGTCTCGAACTTAAATGTCAAATGTCTCGAGTGCGACTTCAAGGCTGGATGTGACCATCTCCAAGGCTGTGCTCAAGGTCTGTTAGGACTTAGGGTTAGCCCCGTAATCATCCAGTCTTTCTTCTCAAGGCAGGGAAATATTTTGTTTTGGGGGGCCTTGTTATTGGTATGTCCAGATTTTAAATTGTAATCTGATTCACCAAATTATATACATTTGAAATTCGTTCGCGCAAATTGAAACTGGTGTGTTTTGTTTCACAGGTATTTCTATTTCATTAACAGATTTTTTATTTAACACGAAAAAAATTGAAAACTATATAAAATAAAATTATATATAATTAGTTATACATATAAAATTAAATGAAGCCCCGCAGGTGTGGAATTTCGCCAATGTGGGAGGTTGGGGGAAAGTGTACTGGTTTCCCAGGATGCCTGTGTGAATGATTGTTTTACTTACTTTCCCTTTTTTATATCCGAGAATGTCTGTTTTCTCATCCAACCTCTTTTGGGAAGTGTGATTTTTTATCATGTATGTATGTAATTATATAAAAATTATATGAAATTAAAATTGATATCATTAATTAAACTAAGATTCATATCGAAATAGCCTGTTATATATTATAAGTATAACATAAGATAAAGTAATTATTTTATGCTGTAATCACTTTACTTGCAGAACACTTAAAAAAAAACTCAGTGGGTAACCTTGTTTCACTATAATTGAAGTGAAGAAACTGGTGTTGGGAGTTCGAACCCATTATGATGATAATAATAATACAGGTGTTAGTGGAACGGTCCACACTAGTTGGTCTTAGCTATGCCAATTTTCGGCTCTTCTCACTATTACACTAAAACAATTCTATTTATCATGGAAGGTGACTGCCAGTTGAACTCTGGAAAACATATCGTTTTGCCTTTTTGACTGATTAATGGTTTGACTCAAGCTTTGAACTGTTTGAAACAGAGAAAGAGACAAGAAATAATTTATTTATCAATCCTTTCTGCATAATTTGCTTTAGGATACGTAGAAATCCATTATAGTTAATATAAAGTAGTTTGTGTGTTCTGTAACCACGTTGCAACACCGCTTCTCGCAAACTCAATAAGGTTAAACGAGGTTAGGTCTGTTTACTAGTTGGATGGGAACCACCTTCTACACTTAGACGTTGTAGCGGCTCGTCAATCGGATCGTAGGTAAAGACGAAGGCCCCTCTATCACATGACCTTTGTTGTTACGAAGGCGGTTATTAAACAACCCCAAATATTGTATATTGAAGGGAGATGAATATTTAATTAGACAATTCATGCAACACTAAACATTTAAAATGAAGTAATTATCTGACATAACGCTTTGCCATGTTTAGTGTTTGTATGATTACGTTTAACCAAATATGAAACTCCTTTATAATATTAAATTACCTCCTATCAAAAGCATTTCAGTGTAACAAACTATAATTATTCTCACCTATGCAAAGATACCTTAATAAAATTCCATTTAAGTTTGACAAAAATTATGTAACTCCCCTAATTTAAATGAGTTTTAAGTTAAGCCAACCAGCAAAGCGTGAACTTCATCATCCAATAAACACTTTCAAATAAGTCTTAGATGGCATCCTTACACCAGTGTAGCATCGTAAAACAAAGGTGTTTAGAGAGAGACCTGGAATGAAGTTATTTGACTGAGGAACACTCCGATTTTTTCCTTTTGCTAAATAAACAATTAACTTTCTGATTTCTTCAGTAGTAAAGTCCATCTGTATTAATTTTTACCATTTCTTTCAGTGATCCTTATTAAAGTTTCCTTTGCTGTAGATAGCTTTGATACAGCATGTTGAATGAGGACATGAGTGGATTTCAAACATGAATGATTTTTCCATCACTTCATCGTGAGTATTTCACATTCGAAATTTATTGTATAAATAAATAAATACTGTACTCTTGTTCTCATTAGCAGTGATTTTTAATATGTGTGTAAAGTTCAGTGGTATATATATCGGGTGGGCAAAAAAAAGGGAGACCTCGAACTTTGGCTGTAAAATCTGAAGTTATGGTCAGATTTCAATATTTTTTTTACACCCCAGAACTACGTAAATTTCCTTTGCGGTGAACGGATTTCAAAGAAAACTAAAGAAAACTACGGATATATTGAACATTTCTTTATGCCACTGGAAATTCTCCATTTACACTACTACTACTACTGCTTTGTATGTGCAGATAAAAAGTTACAAAGTACTCTCATATGGTGCTACCTTGATGTTTAAAAAACTGCTCGATATGTTTATCACGAACGTCTACAACCTTTTTCAGTCTAGGACGGAACTCATCTGTGGCTTTATTGATTTGTTCTTGTTGTAGCTCATCCCATCCCATTTTTCCAGAAGAAGCTGTCGTAACTGAGCGACATCTTTTACTTTGACCCGATAAATTCTCTGTGACAAATTTTCCCAAAGGCCGTAATCGAGAGGATTTAAATCAGGACTGTTTGGTAGCCTAATTTAATACCACTACCTGGTATTCTTTTGATAGCTCCTGTTTTATCGATTTTCTTGAGAAGCTTGTCCAAACCTCCTGCAGTTGGCTTACGTTAATTAAAATCGCTTTAATTATCAGCTTGAACCTATGATTAGCAAGATTTTTCTGGAATATTCGCTATAAATCAAATTTCTCAGCTAAAATGTTAAAAGATGGCATACTAAAATTTCATGGTTCTATGTACCGTATTTGCCGAGATATGAAGGATTCAAAAGGTCTTTTTTTTTGCCGACCCGACAATGCAGTAGTAGTGTAAATGGAGAATTTCCAGTGGCATAAAGAAATGGTCAATAAATCCGTAATTTTCATTAGTTTTCTTTGAAATCCCCTCACCGTATAGGAAATTTACTTAGTTGTGGGATGTGATAAAAATATTGAAATCTGACCATAAGTTTGAATTTTACAGCCAAAGTTGTAGGTCTCCCTTTTTTTTGCCCACCCGATATATACAGTGGCATTGAAAAGTCTGTGGTGTCCACCTCAGTTTTAGACAATTTCTAGAAAATAATACAACTCTGAGAAGGTACGTCCGCTATATTAAGGTATTTTCTTTTACGAGAAATGGTATTTCATATATTCTAATACATGTGTAAGTAATGTAGCTTTTATTTCATAAGAAAGGACACATTAATGAAAATCGTCCTTTGTGGTCCTGTTACGTTTTTTTTTCTTTGCAGTATAATAACACCGATTTTAATCCAGGTATTGGTGACAGACCATAGCCAAATGTTGTTAATCCTCAAATTAGTGTATTCATACAGTAATTTTAACAACTGGTCTCTATTCTCTAGTAGTATGACCGCAAAATGGGAGAGTGCAAGAATGTTGCAACGCAATTGAAAATATTATTCACTGTTGCAAGATGTTGCAAATGGGTTATGCAACAAAGGGGGACTGTTGCAAGGGGTTTTGCACCGAAGGGGAGGAGGTTATGCAATGAAGGGGTTATACAAGTTAATGCTGCAAAGGGGGAGGGATCTTCGGGGGGAGAAGGGAGGATGACCTCCCCCCCAAAAAGGTAGCCTTAACCTAAGAGAGGGAGAGAAAGGAGATGGAGTAGGTCTTTGGCGGAGAAGGTGAGATGTCCTCACCCCCCAAAGGGAAACCTAACATAAGCCTTAACCTAAGAAGGAGAGGGGTGTTCGCCTGGCTCCAGTCAGATGCATTATGTGCATCCAGGGGCCAAGCAGCGGTTATATAGAGGGTCGAGAGTTGCCAGATAACACTTATTTATATAGGGAGGGGTTAACAGAGAGCACTATATATTTATTTATTTATAGATGAGTTGCCAAATAATGTTTTTTAATTTAACTATGTTCAGGTATACCTTATTAGGGTGAGTTGCCAGGTTGCGCCATTTATTTTAACTTATTTAGACGAGTTTCCACTTATTTTTTTATTAAAGGCAAGAGCGACTTTCTCCTGAAAGTTGTTCCGCAAGAGAACTAATTATTTAAACGATTCCCAATATTAACAATAAAAGAAATATAGTAGACAATTAATCCATGGCTTAGCCAAAGAAATCGTTCATCTTAATATTAATAATAAAAGAAATACACAGGACTCTTTATATTGTACATTATTCCAATAACATGTTCCCTAACAATAATATTCAATTTACCTATAATTCGAAAGACATGAAACGCTTTCATTTATTTTAACACCTTAGAATGTATACTCTGTCTATTTACTTTTGACAATCCTTTCTATACATCTTCTATATTTTTATAAACAAATTCCAGCGAAATGGTTCAAAATCAATGCTACTTTACATCTTGTACTTTAGAACGGTTGCCTTTAGCATATAAAAGCACATGTCAGTACAGTGACTTACTCTAAAACCAAACCGAAAATGTCTATTTACTTTTCTCATTCCTCTGTGTGTGTGTGTGTGTGTGTGTGTTTGTGTGTGTGTATACACACAAGATATGTCTTCACAATTTCGTACATTTATTTTTTCGTTCATCTTAATATTAATTCATTCTTTACAGTATACTAAGTTGACAATAAACACTTTAAATATTCTACAAGAATAATATTCATTTTACCTATAATTCGAAAGACAAGGAAGGCAATCGTTAAAACAAATTCACTTTTTATTCAAGGAGTGGAAGAAATAACGGTATAAATTCGAAACAGGTGAATCGCCGAGCTGACCGCAAAGGTTCACTGCAAAGGTACCTCGACACACTTTCGGCTGACCACCCAAGAAGAAACCTCTGTCGACTCCAAATTTTGTTTCCCTGGTAGCAAAGTATATATAAATCTATTTTATTTTACTTTGCGTCTGTGATTGAAATGAAGTGAAATTAATGAAAATGAATATTATTATTATTGCGATTATCATTATTATTATTATAATGGCTTCTTGCACATTTTTTTTTCAAAATTAACACACACACACACACACACACACACACACAGACACACACACACACACACACACACACACCACACACACACGTTATTGATTGAAATCACTGTTAAAAATGATATTTATCAGAAATCAACCTAAAGGGTTTGCATTAGACAACCAGTCAAGAAATGGGGCTGTTTTACCGAGCAGTCAACCCAGCGATTGCCATATTATTATTATTACGTGCGATGATTCCACGAAGATTAAGTTTATCCCCCTCCTCTCGAGTTGGCCTGGTGAAATAGTGAACTGACTTCTTTTACTCTCCACCTCACATAGGTACACCCGGCTCATCGAGGATTGTATGTACCAAGAAATCACAATGTCATCGCTCTGACTCGATCTCTCAACATTCGAGCAGCACCTCAGCGTCTTAACCACTAGGACAACTAGGGCGCCCATTTATCTACCAGCCCAACCAGACATTCATTTTCACGAAATAAACACAATTTAATGACACTCCTACGCGAGAATTGGCAAGTAAAAAGTCAAGCCGAATACATGAACTAAAGTTGAGGATCGAATAGTATGACCGCAAATAATAATAATGTAAAATATTGTCGTGATAGAGATTGCAAATGTTGATCAATGTTGCAAAGGGTTGAGGAATATTGCATAAAGGGGTGAGTTCTAAAATGGGAAAACCGGGAATAGTATGGGCGCAAATATTAATGCAAATATTGTCGAGGTAGAGAATGCAAGTGGCAATACACGATGTGAACATTAAATCTACGGAGAGAAGATAAAGACACCATTAGTCAACCAACCAGGATGTCCAAAGCGTGGACCGTTATATCTGTGTTACGATTGGTACACAGTTATCATAGCCCAGCCCAGTTACATTGACACCCAATCATTAAACTTACGAACCGCCTATTAGTCTTTTGTGGTGGTGCTTGGGTTCATGCCCATAAAAGGAAATATTTTCAGCTGGGAATCACAGAAGTTATTTTCACCAGTGAATAAACATTCCCTCCGTAATGAATCAAGAACTTTACAGTTTACCGGATTTATATCAAGATGGAGACATTGCAGCGCTGTTCACAATTAATCCTTTTAACGCAGCCGACCTGGATGGATTATTTCCAACGCAAACCGTTGATGATATTTGCAATGACGCTTCTTACGATCCGACGCAAGGGAGTGCGGTAAAAATGTAAGTAATTATGTGCTGTAATTTTATTTTTTGTAGCCAATTATTCGCAAACTTGTTATTTATTTAATGTGCCTGTCATTAGGAGAAAGAGCACTGTTCTGGATTATTTCATCATATGTATGGAGGGTTATAGTAATTCATCTCATCACATTAAAAATGCTTCACTTAGGTATCCGCAATTATAGATTAGTTTGCAATTAATATTATGCTAAAGTCCTCTTTTGATTCATTGAATTTTTTTATAGCAATCTTTTGCATGTTTTAAAAAATTTTATAAATTGCGTAAGAAATGTTATTCGGCATTTTCTCTTAAAGGAACTTCTTCTCTGAGCGCTTCAAAGATATCGTCTCATTGTAATACTCTTACTATATGTATACGCTGCATATGTTTTAAACAATTGGGTTTTTATTAAAAAAATTTAGTATGAACTAATTAATTATTCTTTCTCCTTAAAGGTCCGATGATGATTTGACACGTATTATACAATTCGTTTTGAAGAAACCCATGTCGGGGACCTGACTACGGAGGTAGAAGATTTACCGAGCAGTCAACCCAACGATTGTCACATCATTAACGAAATAATGTAAGTATTTTTTTGTTTTGATCTTTTTTTCCGAGGAAGAAGACACAATGTATTTTCATCAACTTATTAAATGAAAGAAATCATGGTTTTAGTACAATACCCATCTTAAACTACAGAATATACAAACTAACATTATTGGTTACAAATATATATATATATATATATATATACACACACACGAACAAAACATCATACTATACAACGAGTACGCACAATCGGAAAACGGCTTTTTATCTGTCTACATACCATTTCGTCGTTTCGTTGAGTGTGACATGGGTCGAATTATTTTTAAAAATTTATAAATTCCTTACCACTTGACATATGCATGAGAAATGAAAGGCAGTACATCCCACACGTATTACTAACTATCCTTGTAGACGGATGGGATTCCATACAATTTCGGGGATATGCATCTGATCGAGAAATTTTATAATAGCAGGGTCACTCCAGGGTTCAGTCCCGAGTGAATCAAAACAGTACATGCAGTCCCTATTTTTAAAATAGATTGCAAACGAATGAATCCCTTAACTACCAATAACATCAGTGTTCACAATAAGGCTACCACAATTTCTCGTAGTTGGCAATTTCACTGCTTCATTCTTCGCAAACACACCGATAAATTTGGAACGTGTGTGCTTCGTTCACTATTCATTACTCTCTGAAGTGTATTCGCATCCATTTTAAAAGTCAGTGACAACGCTCATAAATTTATCTACTTCTATTAGGGTTTGTGACTCGAGGTAAACTAGTACACTTATAGGCGCGTCTATAGGCTTGGCGAATTCCAATCTAACTGAGATGTTTCCACTCTGTTGTGGACTTATGTGTGTATTTACACTAGCAGATAAGTCAGGTGTGATGTCAAACGGATAAAGGTTAAATTGATCGATGAATTCTTTCTGCGTTACCCCAATCCCGAGCTCATCACAATCACCTGCAATATGGGCCAGATTACTATATGCTCTCGCGCAAAGCGGGAACACAGCGTCTGATAAATAATCCATATCCATAGCCCGGCTAACGCAATGCCATTAATGTATAGTTATATTTTTAAGGCCGAAATTCTCGAACTTAAAGGCACTCTTTTTATATTTTCCATTCACCGAAGCATGGTCCTGCATTCCGATTAATATCCTTTTAGGTAGTTTTCCCAGGGCGATGTTTTCTATCTGTTTCGATGCCAACCCTACTGGCATCGTGTATAGTTTGATCTGTGCTCTGTTAATTGGGTATTTTACTGTGGCGTGTAGTAAATTTTTCTCAATTTCTATTTATTTTGGTGAACTTAATTTCACTCGCTTTACGCGGAGGTATGTCTCCATTATGTGAATAACAACGGGTTTTGCTCCCTCTTATTGATGAGCATCCAGATTTAAACAGATCTCAGGATTCGTGCGGGTGAGCTTTATTTTCATATCCACCCTGTTCACAAGCAACTTATCTTGGAATGTAAAGTCTGTACGCAGGCGTCCAAAACACTAATATATCTTTTAAGAATTTTTAAATTTGTCCTTCATACTAATTTCGTATTTAGCTTGATAATAGCCCTCGGCACTTAAAAAGGTATCCTTCGCTTCTTTGGAAAAGTTCAGCACATTTTCCAAATAGGATCGTAGGTGGTAGTACCCCGTTCCTGCCGGTATGTTGACCTCATTTAAATATGCATCACACTGGTTGAATAAGGAGTGCAGAAAGTTTGTTTCAGGGTATACAGCATATTTGTCATCACAGTCCGTTCCATCAGAATGGGCTATACGTAGTTTGGCGTACATGTGCGTACAGCTTCGGTCAAAAAAGTAAGGGCCTGAGCTGGATATCACGAATTTTATAGGGGTACTCGGGGAACTAATTGTTTTTGAAGGGTTAATTGTAATAAAGTCACTGTGTTCAACAGAAAGGTGCCATGACGAATTAAAAATAGTGCCTCCTCTCTCGACAAGTAGTAAACAAACTATGATTCATGACATCAATGTGCTTAGCTTATATCAGTCAAAAAAATGGTCAACCATAGGTTTCATTCGCTTCGAACACTTCTTTTTTGATATCCCTTTACGTTTAATGCCACGTGGTGGTAATCCCTTCTCCCGGACAGCCCTATTCTTCTTTCCACCACCAATATGTCTTCTGCTGTGTTAAGACCTGATTGTAACGCTTTCCTCCCGAGGTATCTGGCACCCCTCTTCAGCAAGGGTACAGACGTACGTAGTATGGTTGAAAAAATGGATCCAAGTCCACTCCCACGTTGGTATCTCATACCTCGATAGACTGTGAAAGGCTTTCTGTCCATTATAATTCAGTGCGTCGAAAGTGCAGCTTCATTGTTAAGCTCCTCCAGTTACCGCATGGGAAAATTTTTCCCTCAATCGTTCTTATATAAATATTGAGATATTGGTTATTAGATTAGCGCCGACAGTCAAATAATGCGGCCTATCATACGTAATACTCCTTCCTCTATGGTTGGGAATGTGAGCAATGCGCAGCAGGTGTGCCTGGGCATCCCCAACAAACTGATGCTCCACTATATTGCTGTAAATATAGCACATGTCTTGGGGTTTATAGCCGTCAACCATTTTCTCCAATTTCAACAGATACATTAGGCTGGACAAATCGTGTTGTGCCTTGTGAAATGTATCTCAGGATGACTGATCGATATCGTCCATCGGTCATAATTTTGAACATTCTTTGGTCTTTAATATTTCGGTTAGCCTGCGAATTTAGGGCCACAGTACATGCATGGGGATCTACAGATCTACAGAAGCTAACGCTAACAAAGACCCTAAGATCCACTCAAAGGTTAGCCCAAGAGAAAGGAAAGAGTAGGGTGTTAAAAGGGGAGAATAAGGGGTTAAGTAAGTAGCAGAACCTATCATTCGTGGGTTAAAATTCATTCAGAAAAAGAGAAAGGAAGACTCACCATCATCATCGGCCAGCCACTGACGACAAGTCGGAAAAATAGTCAGAGAGAATAGGAAAAGGGTGAAAGATGAAAAGAAGTAAAATAAGAACGCTTACAAACCAAGCAAACACAGTCTTAACTCAAACACTGTCATACCATGCAAACTACAGACATGCAAGTAAAGAGAGGAAAAAAAGTAGGAAGAGTATAAGAAAAAGTGGGTTAGTTTACGCTACGGGCTACATCTACATTCGTGTTAGTCTAATTTTTTATAATAATTTTATTGCTGGCACACACATCACACGCTGGCATGTCACAAGCTGGCATTAATCGTCAACAGACTCATCTTCGACCATCACCCCCAGAGCTCCTGCTGCTAATTGTTTTATTATTTTAAAGAACGTTAACGTTTTTAAAATGCCTATTTAAACGGTTTTGAAACATATTAACGCTGGTAGAGTTAACGACGGACGCGAGAAGATTATTCCGTTTATCAATTACTTTAAACGTGAAAAAGTTCTTAGCAATATTAGTAATGAAACGTCTGCCACGTAATTTAAATCCGTTGTTACGAGTATTGCTATTATCGAAAATGAACAATTTGTCCAAATTTACTTAATCGATTTTACTAACGATTTTGAAAACTTCAATAAGCTCCCCCCCTTAATCTCCTAGTTTCGAGTGAATGCAAGTCTAACTCCTTAATCCTATCTTCGTAAGATTTGTGCAATGTCGGAATTAGTTTCGTGGCGCGACGCTGAACCCTTTCTAACTTATCAATATCCTCACGCAAATACGAGCACCAGAACTGAACGGCATATACTAAATGAAGCCCGACTAGGGACTTGTAAATGGGCAATATAAAATTCTTCGATTTAAATTCGAAATTACGCACTATGAAGCCTAACATCCTAGTAGCTTTTGCGCAAGACTCCAGGCACTGATTCCTAACTTTTAAATCCTTAGATACGCGTACGCCTAAATCTACTTCCTCGTCAACGCTCGCTAACTGTCTATTATCCATCGTGTACGTGTAATTATTGTTACGAGAACCTATATGCAAAACTTTACATTTGTCTACGTTAAATTGCATCTGACACTTATCAGTCCACTCCATAATCCTATTTACATCGCCTTGGAGCCTATTTCTATCGTCCACGTTAACAACCTTACCGCCTATTTTAGTATCGTCTGCGAATTTTGACGTTACTAGTCAAGCCTACATCTATATCGTTAATGTAGATTACGAATAGCAATGGGCCTAACACTGAACCTTCAGGGACACCGCTACCTACATCCAACCACCCTTATTCATTACTATTAACGACGACCCTCTGTTTCCTAGCACGAGGCCATTCCTCTAACCAGTTAGGTGTCTGACCGCCTATACCGTGCGCTTTAACCTTCGCAATTAATCTTCTATGCGGAACTGTATCGAACGCTTTTTTAAAATCTAAATAAATAACGTCAGTAGCTCTATGCCTATCGTATTCGCGCAGTATTTCGTTATAAAATTCTAATAAATTAGTTAAACAAGATCTCTTGCTTCCAAACCCATGCTGACTACTATTAATCAAATCGCGACTTTCTAAGTGATCGATGATACGATCCCTTACTACGGATTCCAAAAGTTTACCGACAAGTGACGTTAAGCTAATAGGCCTATAATTGCCAGCTACATTGCGGTCGCCTTTTTAAAAAATAGTCGTAACGTTAGCTAATTTGAAGTGTTCAAAAATAATCCCCGCTTCCAGTGACTGATTAAAAATCTTCGTTAAGGGGCCTACGATAACGTCTTTCAAATCTTTCAAATGTCTGGGATATAGCGCGTCAGGGCCTGGAGCCTTGCTAACTTTTAGCGTATCTATATAATGCGCAATCTCACCCTCGTAAACAGTTATTTCATTCAAAATAGTCTTGCTACTAAATGGAACAATATCGTCCACGTCATTGTTTACGATTTTGTGTACTAAATCGCCCGTAAGATTTGAGCTTTTTAAACTTACGTTTAAGTCTCTCACAACATCTTCGGCCTCACCATAGTGACCCGGTCCTAGTGTTACTTCTGTACTGTAATATTGTGCATCCCCAGTCATGGCGGTACGCATGTTTTCATCCCGAGTTACCTCGGCTTTTTCACACTCATTACAGTCTAAGAATCGTAAAACGGGTTCTTTATAAATAATACTTAAAAAAAGGGTATTCAGCTGAATTTCGCATATACCCACTTCATACGTATCACGAGCCAATTCAATGGGTCCGTGGAGTTCTGTTACAAAGTTGGCTAGTGTGTTCTTAGGGTGTACAGAGAGGGACGAGGTGGACGGGAGTGTGACGAAGAAATGGTTAGGCGCCATGTTGCATACTATTTAAGCTTCATTATTGCATCGGCTTTTATATAGGTGTTGAAGCTTTCTGGGTATCCAAGCCATTTCACCAGGTACATTTTTTTCTTTCCTGAACCTTTGCTTCCTAAAATTTTCTCAATTTTAAACACATTTTTTCCTAAATTAAATGTCACTTTCTGCAACTCCTCGCGGTAAAAGCCTCCTGCGATTTCTTCCCCATTCAAATCTTCTACGTAATACAACATTATCTCGTCTTTAGATTTCATAGCCCTAACTATAAAAATCTCGCGTGTCCATCCTTGCTCAAATCCCTTCGCGAATTTATTTCCTGAACGCGACAGCCTTATATAATCATTGATTTTGAAATGTGTAGAGTGTGGTGGTGGTGTTCCATATCTTCTCGCCTCTGTACGTGCACCTTTTTCTAAAATCTCGTTAGGTGTTGTCCCAATCGTGCGAAGGTGTGACCGGTTGTAGGATGAGGCCAATGATTCCAGAATGTTTTGAAAGCAGTATGTGTTTTTATGTGTAAAATAGCGGTGCATGCGTTCCTTTATGGTACGTTGAACTCTTTCAGCTAAAGATGCCTTATGTATAGAATTGGTAATGTAGTAGCTGATATTAAACTCTGTCAACATGTTCTGAAAAGCTCGGCCTATAAATTATTTCCCCATATCCGTACAAAAATAGCCAGGAACCCTGTTTTCTTTCAACATCAACTTTTGGTGGCTCTAACAACTGTTTCAGACGATTTATTTTTCAGAGGAATTAGCCACAGATATCTAGAGAATACATCTATTATGAATAGGATGTAGCGGTAACCATCGTTATACACTGAATATCTTTGCATGTCCGTTAAATCTGCTTGCCAAAGAGAGTCAATCGAAGCAGCTGTTGTCTTGGCTGTTTTAAACCTTTTTCCCACAGGTTTATGAAGTGTATAAGCATCCTGCTCCCGCAAAAATCTCCCAACATCTTCTTTCCCTACTCCATCATTTTAAACACTTCTGTACAATCTATCTACGCCTCCGTAGGAGGCTGGGCTAGAAATATAATAATAGCGTCTCCTTAATATGTTAGCCATTTGCGTATTTTCGAGGCACATGGGTAGGGTTGATCGTTGTTTAACCTCTTCTTTCTCCTCTTCAGAAGTGTTACCGCCGGGGGTGATGACGTCTTCAATTGTGTCACGTGCGATGCATGCTCCAAGTCTTTTAACCTGTTCAGATTTCCTATCATTGTTTTGGGGACATTTATTTGTTGTAGTCTTGCTTTAATATGCTTCCATCCTGGTGGTGAGGGCTTATCCCACTTTCTCACCAGATCCTGGACGATGTCTATGATATTCGATCCCTGTACCTTTGTTCCTTCCACAATGATCTCACCTGTATCGGTCCACTGTATGTTGGGATCCTCATTCAACAGATTATAAAGATTAAACCTTTATTCCTCAATGTATGTGGGAGGGTGCTTTTTAATACATTAATACATGCTCGATATATTGTGTGCCCGACCCGTTAATGTTTGGTTGGTCAGCTCTATCGTCGGACAGAGGCTCTATGTCACCATGTCCATCGTTCCCCTTGCTGTGCCTAATAACCACGGGAATCCCTGTCAGATTCTTATAATTTTCGTACTCGTGAAGAAATTTCTGCAGAGCTTCTTGGTATAAGATTCATTTTCATCAGGTGATTTTTCACTGTTTAATAGAGTTAACAATTCGCTTTCCATTCTTATAAGCCTGCTTTTACTACCACTTTCTTCATTATATTAATCTAGTCAGTAAAGGATCCAAAACTGAAAATAAGATGGGGAGGAATGACCCTCCTCTTTGTACAATAATTCGTTTTTTCTTCCCTACAGTTTGACTTTTATGAGCGAGTGCACGTATCATGTTATTGTAACGGCGTAGGCGAGCCTTCTGAGGAAGTTTCATTGATACATTGCAATTTAAACGTTAAGATAGATTTCACAGATGCATTTTAAAAAGTCGGAGTTGATATTTTTATCAAACATCTGCTGCATTGCCCGGGGCAGTCGATGATAGATTTTTATTAATTTATGGTATTTCTTTAGCCTCTGTCATTCTGGAATATACACCGTTTCAGGCTCATTTGGAAATATATTCGTTATTAGAAGCACCCTAAACGTGTTTCGCGGATGAAGGTCGCAGAGCAAATATCCGTAACGCTGGCTTGTAGCTTCTTTATAAACTTCCAAAAACTCCTTACGCTAATTCGGGAACATTTGATTGGATAATATCCCAGTTTGTGATACATCTCTACGTTGCGCGAATAAGAGTAAATATTGTGTATTTAACGACACATCACGCATGTATCTATTTTTGAAAAATAGATTCTGATTGATGAAGAACACGCTTATGTTATGATGGTGGGAGAATACTGTAAATGTCTCGGCAAACCATCTCCAACATGAGATCGTCAATTACAATGACTGTATGTTCATCTTGGTACTCGTTGAACACTGATTGATACGTCGAATAGCACCATATAACTTTATGCATAAATTTTGAGAACGTCTCACCCTTTTCTTTAATGATTTTAAGCATAAACACAGTTTTACCACATCCTGTAGGGCCAGATATAATACATGTGGATGGGGTAGTGAACTTGAATTTTTCTACAAAATCAATTTCTAACACGTCACACTTCTAAATGGGTCATTTACAAAATATAATAAATATTTAAGTGATGACCCTTATATTCTAGTCTTGCTTTACTCTTCTCCCACAGAACCGTGAATGACGATGAGGTACAGGAACCCATCATCGATATTACAGATGACCCCGAAGACAGTGTAGTTGTGATCACAGATTCCATCCTCATTGCCGAGTCCACACCAACGATGCCTGTTGCACGCAACAATTCAAAGCGGAGGCATGACGAAGAGCTCTCCACGTCAGGTATAAAGCGTGCCAGGAGTGCGCCGGTTGTTAGACCACAAGTAATAGAGCCCCAACATTCTACGTCTTACGACACAACCCCGACAATAGTACCTCCCTCAAATATACCTCCTTATTCCTGTTCAATTCCGGCTACATCCTCCAGATTAGCAGCAGAAGCTTCTCGTTCTGTTGAGGATGGTATAACATTCGAGTTGGTGCGCACCGCTACCCCCACCCCAGCCTTGACTAGAAATCGGTATGTAGCTAGGGTTGATCCTAGATCTATGTATAGCAATGGTGTTAAACACGGAATACGGCGTATAGTTTAACGTATTGTAGAGTTTGCCCTTCAGAACCGCGATGAACGTGAAGTCAGAACGCGGCTGTCCTTCGGGTTCGGGTCAGATGACGGAGATGTAGATAATTTTGGGTAGTAATACCATTCACACGCTTGGCAGCTGTAGATATAGAGTATATATTAGGCCGTATAATGCAGGCCTCTTAAAGTAGTATAGCCTTCAATATGGACAACTTCAAGGTAAATATTGACCGTGTATTCCGTGTTGCGGGTCATAGTGCCACACCTTATAATCTTAACTTCAATTCTTAGGCTATTTATAGACGGCATATAAACGTCGATCGTGGTTGCGGCTTTATAGCAGTAGTCTTAGCTCGTATGTTTACTGTACTAAATACACGGACCCCAAAAATTTGGTTGCCTACGGTAGTGGAGTGTGCCCGTAAACTAGCTGTAGACTGTAAACTTGACTTTGACTGTAATATGGGTCCTGAGAAGCTGAGAAGGGTAGAACAGGAAATGAATGTTCGTATCGTTGTATTTGGATTGGATGAGCGTTGTAGGACCGTGTATGTTTTAAAAAGCAGTGTAAGAGATCGTACAAGACCCCTACTTATTTTAGAGTTGTCAGGAACAACGTATCTCCCCATCCGTAATATAAGGGACCTTTACGCGAGCTATGATAAAAGCCGAAAATATGGACGACATCATGATTTGTGTAAGGGGTGTATCGAGTTTGCGGATGATATAGTGAAACATTGTAAAGATTGCCACACGGTACGTGAGCAGTGTAAAAGCTCCAACTGTGAAAGCCGTGTAGTTGAAGTTGAGAAGAGTGATTGTGATGTGTGTGGACGCACATTTTTTTCAATAATAACTGTTTTGAGCTCTATAAATCAATTGGCACGTGCAGAAAAATGAGAATCTGTGAATGTGATATGTTTCACATGATGGATAATTTGGGAAATTCACGCATAAATGTGATGAAATTACCTGTTCTACATGCCATGAGAAATATAAGGCGATTGGAGTAAAGCATGTATGTTATATGAAAGTCGCTAAACCTAAAAATAAAAATAGACCTTGTATAACTGTGTACTACGATATAGAAACACACACGAACGCTGAAACCAAAGAGGTTATTCCACATATACTTGTAAGCTAGACTATCTGTGATGAGTGTATGGAGATCGAGTGTGATGAGTGTCACAAATGTGGTAAATGGACAAACGTTTTTAAACGATTGCCCACGATAGCCCTGTGAAACTCTGTATCCTATATTATCAATTTAGCAGACAAGTTAAAAAAAATGACTGTGTATATTCTTGCCCATAACGGGACAAAATTTGACACAGTTCATTTATAAGGAGTTGCTTGAGCACGAGTCATCTGAGATATCTACAGGTGATCCCTTGAAAAGAGGCAACAAACTAATACAGATGCAAATAAGAGGTCATGTACAGTTTAAAGACACTTTATTATTCACACCTTGTAAATTAGCAAAGCTACCGAAGGTCATGGGTGTAGCCACCGAAGTTTCAAAAGGAAATTTCCCTTACACATTCCTCACGAGCGAAACTTTAAATTACTTAGGACTACCTCCACCCAAACATTACTTTAACTATGAATGTATGAGTACAGATGAAGGTGAAGATTTTGACCGCTACTACAACAGTTTTAATGAAGCTAATCCTTACACTGTAGCTGATGAATGTGAGCGTTATTGTGTGAATGACGTACTTGTACTTAGAGTATGCTTTCAAGCCTTTAGAAGGATGTACATTGGCTGTTCCAAATGCGATCCGTTGCAAGTTGCAACCTCGATCGTCTCATTAGGTTTTACGGTGTTCAAGAATAACTTCATGCCTAAAGACACCTTAGCCGTCATTCACAGAAACAATCCCCGCAGTTATGGGCACAAGGCTATTTACTGGCTCATACACATACAGCAGCAGTCAGGTGTATACATAAAGCATGCCCGCAACACGGGGGAAGTACCCATTTAGGTTAATGGTCGCGTTCTTTGGATTGATGGTCTAAGCGAAAATCGTGCTATTGGAAAGACTGTACTCCTTTAACGGTTGCAGGTGGCACGGATGCCCCCGTCCTGAGTGTGGGATCATAGGAGATATCCACGGTAGATCCCCTGCCGATAGCCTCGCATGGACCGGCACCCGCGATCAACTTATAGGGTCCGAGTTCACTCACAAAGTCTTGTGGGAGCATGAGTATGATGCACGGATGGAAACAGATGAACAGTACAGTGAAGAAATAAGGGCCATCAAACGTTTAATGGTTTTGGATCCTCTCAAATGCGGTGATAGCTTGTTCGGAGGGCGTACAAATCCCTTCAAGCTATACTTTCCGCCTACGGAGGGCGTGAAACTCCATTACTACGACTTCTGCTCTTTATATCCCTACGTGATGAAGAACAATCCGTACCCCGTGAGTACACCTGAGAAACTGGTGGGACCTGACCTGCCTACTATCGAGGTGTTCTCAACAAATTTGTACAGGTAATATTTCTGCCTTTCTTTCGTAGATGTGCTCCCCCCACGCGATTTATGGATGCCGATCTTACCTGTCGTTATAGACCACAAGCTCATGTTTCCCCTATGCGTGAAGTGCGCAGAGCAGAACAATGGGGAATGTAATCATGCAACCAACCAGCGTAAGACCAGAGGTGTATATACAAGCCCAGAGCTGGATGCAGCTGTTCGCTATGGCTACAGAATATGAAGATACATGAGGTGTGGAGGGTTCAGAAGCTACCCAACCTTTTCACGCCATATATAAACGCTTTTTTGAAGGATAAGGTAGAAGCATCAGGGTATCCGCGAGGAGTTGATACCGAAAACGAAAAATCGGCTTATATTCAAAGTTACCGTGAACGTGAAAGTATACAGCTTGACCGCCTGACCAGGCAGGCGCTTTAGTGCAAATTTATGTCTAAACAGTCTTTGGGGAAAAGTTGCAAAGAATACTGGCAAAGGGAACGTTCATTTGGCACAAAGTTATAGTGAAGTCTGGGATTATGTCAACGCTCCCGATAAAGAGGTCATGGAGATTGTGAATGTAGGTAATACTTACATAATAAAGTACAACAATACCGAATTGGCCACAGATACCTCACGGGTTACAAACATACCTGTAGCCAGCTTCACAACGGCTACGCACGCATCAAACTTTGGGGTCTATTGCATTCTCTTGGTCGGAGGGTTTTGTACGCCGATACAGATAGTGTAATATTCCCAGCGAGGGAGTGCGAATACATGCCTCTTATTGGTGAATTCCTCTGGGAGTTAACTGATGAGATCAAGGATGAGTATGGAGACATCGCATACGCCGACTCTTTTGTCTCAACAGGGCCAAAAAACTTATGGGGTAAGGGTGAGGGTGGGGAGGATATGAAATATATCGTGAAAGCTAAGGGTATCACGCTCAACCAGGTGAATCGTCGGGTCGTTAACTTTGATTCGTTGAAGGATCTAGTGTGCTTGGATGAAGATGAGGGCGACCAGCCACCCCAACTAACTGTAGGTACCCACAATATTCGGGCGCAGAAGCTGGGGGGCGTGAAGGAACTTAGGGGTACAAAGGTGTGCCGTAACACCTATAGGAAACGTTACCAGGTGCCTGGTACCTATGATACCGTACCCTTCGGATACCATAATCTTTGATATGTCTATTGTTAACGATATGTTTATTTATTACACGTTTTTGTAAATATATACACCTTGAATATTTCGTTTATTAAATAAATCATGTTTCAATTAGCGTTTCAATTTCTCCTTGTGTGTGTGTGTGTGTGTGTGTGTGTGTGTGTGTGTGTGTGTGTGTGTGTACACAGGAGAAAATCCTAAGGTCCGCCCAGCGTGTGTACAGGAGAAAGTTCTAAGCTCCGCCCACTGTAAGATTGATCACGTGAATACTGCTACTACCAGGACATATCTCTTCCCTGCGTGTTCAGTTGATCACTGCAAGCCCTGGGTCTCAGACGTGCATTTCCCCACGTAGAAGAAAAATAGTAATGGCTACCTTTAATATTGCGTGTTCGACGTTTATGAAGTGGTATTCGGTAAAGTGTGAAGATAAGGTTACTGAATGGCTCCCTATTCCACCCTCCTTTGATACTTTTAAGGCTACATTGAATTGTGCGAAGGAACAAGAGGTACAAATACTCTACGGCTATTCTGGCGAGAGCATTCAGGATTTCGTGGTACAATTGATGTATTGAACTATGTTGTAGGACTAGACTTTATAAAAGCTTACATATACAGTGAAGTAGAAGAAACAACACGTGCAGAAGAGAAGCAACGGATATGGTTAGTGAGTCTTATTGATGAGTGGTATGACAAGCGATGTTATGTCATGTTGCATCATACCGAGTACTCGTACCCTGCCATTGAGAATGTAAATCTTGTCATCATGGAGAATCTTAAGTATTTTTACCACTACATTAATATATATCATGAAGAGGTTTGTAATGAGGTTGTGGCTAAATGTCTGCGTGAGTATTTAACAGAATTTAGAGATGAGTATCGCATGCTAAGCAATAAGGAAAAATATGGTCATATGTTTCTCTCAAATAGTGCGCCGGAGTGTGAATAAAATGTTTTTATTTCGTGAAAATCCCCAGATGCAAAAATGTCTGGTGCGTATTCTGGGGAGTGGGAGTGATAAAACATTAAAACCGGTATTACTTCATGTATTGGAAAATTTCTCAAAACACCTACCCAATACCATGGGTAGGATGCTCAGAGCTTGAACCAACTGGACATGCGCTCCTCGAATACGATGGAACTTCCTTTGAGCAGCATTCTCAATGCCGTGTACGATGTGTCCGTGACGAAGTCGTTGCGCGTGTTCAGGCGTAAAACCGGTGCCATTAACTATGTACTGGAAACGACTTGTAGAGAAACAAACAAACGGAATGTTGTTTATTTAAGTGTTGAGGAGATGAATAGAATCTTCGTGGTAGTTGAGAAGTGGAGTGAGGATCGTTATAAAATTCCTTCAGAAGAGAAGCAGATTAGTGTCACCCCCTCATATGCCGTTGTTTGTACGTTGTGCATAAATACCGATCTTCCATGCATTGATATACGACTGATGTGGAAGAATGCATCTGATAATAACGTTCTTCTCCCTACAGGAAATCGTTTCATCCTCGACAGAATGTTTGAAATCGTCGGATTCCGCAAGCTGAAGCCTATATTAGACGCGCGTATTACGGATATGCTTTATTTTGATACAGTTCTTGAATACGCATACACCGCTCTGCTCGATGGGTTTACCGAGTGTAAGACTGAACAAGGCGAGAATGGTCTAGAGTTGGATGCTTATTTAAAAGGTTTAGACTCTTTGAAATATCATGAACTTTGGTACAAAGCAGTTGAGCGGTACAGGGCTGAGCTCACCTACACCGTTCACCCTGAAGAACTATTTCTTTATATAATGAGCAGCTGTCGTAACGACTTAGAAGATTATTTCAACTGCTGCTATGCAGTGTGAAGAAGAGTTCACGATTGAAAGGCTCGGGTCAGTAAGAATAAACCCTCGATTGGAAAGGAGTGTTTATAAACTTGTATTTAATAATGATGTTGTGGCTAACGATGACCTCTTTGTGCGTGCTTTTCATTGTATCCGTTTAAAGATAACTTGCCAACCGATTGTAAAGTGGGCACAAAAATAGTATTGAACGATATGAAGGCCATTTACATAGAGCAGCGGTGTCCAACTGGCGGCCCGCGGAATGGAATTTTGCCAAATTTCATTTCTGAATTTTCTTCCCTATTTTGTCATTTCTAGTAGAGAGAACAACATTCAGCGGGTTCCTAAGTCGTATTAACCAACAGTGTATGATTATAGGCAACATCTTGGCCGCGCTTTATAGAAGGTGGACAGCACTGACATAGAGTATAGGTATCCCTATAACTTGAGCGGTGAAATAATATTAAGCCGTGTTTACTGCGTAGTGGAAAGCAATAATGATGCGACTCTAGACTTGATTACGTGTGAGTTTAGTGTTTTGCGCAGTAGAACAAAGTGAATGTATTTTGATGTATATTCATTTTCAATATATTTAATTATTTAATATAATTGTACACACACACACACACACACACACACACACACACACACACACATATATATATATATATATATATATATATTCTCCTGTACTGCTATATTGATGGTTATACTCCATTGTTTTGTATTATATTATTTTTTTATTATATTTTTTATTTTAGTTAAGCGCAGTAGAAGATAAAGTGTATATGTTTATTTTCAATGTATTTAATTATTTAATATAATTGTGTGGGTATATATATATATATATATATATATATATATATATATATATTTCTCCTGTACTGTTATACTGATGGTTATACTACATCGTTTTTTATTTTTTTGATTATATATATATTCCTCGTTCGTATTTCTTATACCATTATTATTTTTTATTGCATATATTCCATCGTTTCATGTATATTTATTTTCTATATATTTCATGAAATTGATTCCAATAATTCGTCTAAATAAATAGAATGATGTAATGCTGTTTTATTTCATTCTTTTGGTTGTAAACGACGTTATTATTTAATTATACCAAATGGCTGCCTTCTAAACCGACTGACGAATTTCTAAGCCAACTGTCAAGAATATATGCATTAATTAAATAAATAGCGCTATCTCGCAACTCAACCTTAATGATGTACACCTGAACAAGCCATTTACGCCTTCTAAGCCAACTGGTCGATTAAGCCAACTGGCGGATTTACATCTTTTAAGAGAGCGAGCGCTCAGATAAACTCTCATTATGCTTCTGGCTGGAGTCAGGCGAACACCCCTCCTCCTTCTCCTTTCTCTCTCTCTCTTAGGTTAAGGCTACCCCTTTGGGGGAGGTCATCCTCCCTTCTCTCCCCGAAGCCCCCCCTCCCTCCCCCTTTGCAGCATTACCTTATTGCATAACCCTTCCCCCTTTTGCAGCATTGATTTTGTTGCATAACCCCCCTTCATCGCATAACCCACTTGCAACATTCCCCTCTCCCTCTTTGTTGCATACACCTTTGCAACATTGATCAACATTTGCAATTGCATTGCAACATTCTTGCACTCTCCCATTTTGCGGTCATACTACAGCACTTCTCCCTTTACAGGCCATAATTGAAATAGCTAAGGAACTAAGTTTATTCCAGAGAGGACAAATAATTGCTGTTTCAAGAGAGGGAATGTCCCAACGCCAGATCTCGGCAAAAATTAACGTTTCAAAATGGGCAGTCCAAAGAACTATAAGCAGATATAAAGAATCTGGATCGTTCTCTTCAAAGACAAGATCTGGCAGACCTAAAGTCATTACTAATTCTGAGGATCATTATATCAAGGTTACGTGACAGAAAAGCCACAGCTACACAGATTCAGGAACAGTTGAATGAACAACGGGACTCTCCAATAAGTACAAATACTATAAAAACAAGACTCATAAAAGCTGGTCTCCATGGCAGAGTTGCTGTGTCCAAACCGCTACTGAGGAAATAAAATAAAGCTAAAAGATTGGAGTGGGCAAAAAAATATCGAAATTTTACTGTAGACGACTGGAAAAAGTTATTTTTATTCATGAATCAAAAGTGGAACTTTATGGGTCTCATAGAAGATTTTATGTTCGTAGTAGAACCAACGAAAAACTGATAGATTCAGTAAAACCTGGTGGAGGCAACATTCAAGTTTGGGGTTGTTTCAGTTATTCTAGAGTTGAAGATCTCCACATAATCACTTACACTCTCATAAAAGAGAAGTACACTTCATACTAGTGAGACATGCAATACCATCAGGATTGAGGCTTTGTTGTCATGGATTCATTTTCCAGCAGGATAACGACCCATAGCACACTTCTAACCTTTGCATGAACTATCTCAACAAGAAAAAAGATGAAGGTGTTCTACAAATTATGAAGTTTCCTCCACAAAGTCCTGATCTCAATCCAATAGAGCATCTTTAAGAACATTTGAAGAGTCTGAAAGCTAAAAAGAATATAACTTCTCTTGATTCTCTCTGTGAGAATGTAGAAGAATGCTGGAACGGCATAGCACAAGATATTATCCAGAAACTTGTCGAATCTATGCCTCAGAGTGGAAGCTGTCATTAAAGGAAAAGGAGGTCATATCGATTATTAATAAGATTATGCCATTAAATTGTTAATTTCTTTACTAATTTATAATAATTACATTTAGAAGCAATTAATGTAACAATAAAAAATAAAATTTTGTTGTAATTATCATATATATTTGTACAACTTACAATAAATTGGGTGATTATTAGGTGGATGCAGACTTTTGAATGCCACTGTATCTATATATATATATATATATATATATATATATATATATATATATATTTATATATAATACAGTAAGATTGTAAAACTAGTGATTTCACCCAGGGACTTCAGGTTAGGTTAGGTTAGATTGGGTTAGTAACTTCTTGAAGTCCCCTGAAAATTTTAGAGGATTTCATGAAATCGCTAGTTTCACAATCATACTGTAACATACTGTTTATATCCTGTTCATATTTTACACAATCATTTCAGTACACTGTTAAAGATCACATACATTCTTACTGTTAAATTAAGGAACTCAAGTTTTAATGTTTATTTGGTGTGCCTTCAGGGATGACTAAAAAAGTAGTCTCAAATTAAGGCAATGGTAATAATTCTACTTTGCTCTAGTGGGTGACAAAAATCCCCTTAAATTAACTCATAGCAATTACCATAACTTTATTTAAAGGCACTTCAGTTACGCTTTAACCAAGGATTAAAAAAGATTTGCAGCTGCACAAAAAAAGGGACCGAAAGATAAATAATCTCTAAGGAAGAAGATAACACAGAGTAACCAACGACTTAAATTTTAAAATATTAAGAGCACAATATGGACAAGTCTTCAGTGCCCCATAAACAAATAAAATGATGCCAGATAGCGATTCCTTTTTTAAAAAAAGTTATATGAGAGGAGACTATTATATATATATATATATATATATATATATATATATATTGATGTTAAACTGAAACGTTTAAGTTGCATGAAACCAAACTGAGCAGCAAATGCGAACCAATAAATATCACTCCGATTATAAAAAGTAAGAGTGAAATAGCAACGCCTCTTTATTAATATGGATATATCTCAACATATCAACATCTCAACGGACTTGCTGAAAAAAGCAAACATTATTGCCATATGTAATGGTGAGGAACAACAACAACAACGGCAACAGCAACAACTACTACTACTACGACTACTACTACTATTACTACTACTACTGCTGATTAAAGTTAATACGGTTTTTGCTGGCAAATCCAAAAATTAGCGAGTAATCACCATTGGAATATATACAAATAGTCAAAAGATAACGAGATGAATTTTTAGTACTGAAAATTTTCATCTTTTTGTATACTGAAATACAAAGAACCTTTAAAATGATGTCTCAAAACTGGAGACAGTTCATGAAGTAATTGTATATTTAAAACAAAAAGAATAATAGGAGAGGCAATGAGAACTTTTGAGAGAGGAACGAAAAAGGGAATTCTTCTACGCTGAAAACCTTGATCATACCAAAACTGGAGTGCAATCCAGTTTTTATATTTCCATAAAAAGTAAAGATATAAGAGACGAGTCAATTAGAAGGAATGTGTACACAGTTTATAAACACCCCAAAATGCTTATCATTAAGAATGGTGATACGTACAATATATGAAATGTTTACATCTTGGAGTGGGAAAAGAAGTATGATAGCTGAACATCATAACTTGATTTAGTATCATAATAAAGAAACAGCATGTACAGTAATCGTAAAATTAATAATTTCGAAAAAGGAAAATGTAGACTGTGCAGCTCTCGAAAAAAAATGAAGGCTATATAGTCAAAGAAAAGTCTCAACCCTGAGAAAGAATAGCTCTGAAGCCAAAGGACAATTCCATGATGAGTCGGGTATGCCTGGCTGAGTGGGAAGTAGAGCCGAGGACAACACCTCTTTCCTCCACCAAGCCAACTCTATAAAGGCGGGTCCACGAGGTTGACCTACGCGTGAAGTTGGGTCTTCGAGCGAAAGCCCTAGGATAAAATTTATATATACGAGTGTATATATATATATATATATATATGCTGGTGGTCAAAATTATGGTGTCACAAGGGGGAAATAAAACTATGGTGGTATTACTTAAGTTTACTGCTGTAACTCAAAATAAACTGTAACGATGTTTGCAGGACTCACATTTCAATGGAAATTACGTTACATTTTTCCTCTATAATACTATAATTGTTATGACACTAACGTCTTTTCACCCAAAAACCTCCTTTCTGCTTTATCACAGTTCGTCATATTTTGGGCATTCTTTTCAGAATTTTTTCAAACACTCTGATCTCAAATTATTCCACTCTTCTTGCAGATATTCCCAAAGTGAATGTAGTTAGTTTGACCTCGCGATTTTATTCTGTCAAGTTCATCATACATAATTTCAAATGTGTTTTGATTTTGGGATTGAGGAGACCATTTCATTATCATTAATGATCCGTCCTCGCTTTTCTTATTCAACTATCTTTGGCAACATAGTGCTGTATATTTGGGGGTCATTATCTTGCTGAAGATGAAGTTATTCCCAACCAAACGATGACCGGAAGGAATGTGATGATGCTGTAGGATACGATGGTACCTCTCTTTGCTGAGGTTTCCTTCAAGTTTCACTAGGTCCCCATCCCACCATTAGCAAAATAGGCCAATACTTTTATATTGACACCTCCATGTTTGACTGCAGAAGCCACGCAGCTCTCTTTGGACTTTTCTCCAGCTTTTCTTCTCGTATACTGTGCTCTCTTACTGCCAAATATTCAAATTTTCTGTTAACTACCCAGAGTATTTGTTTCCAGTCTTCTAACCTAAAGTTTTGGTGTCCTCTTGCCCATTTCAATTGCTTTTGCTTATTGCCATGCCTCAGATAAGGTTTTGTAATAGCTACACAACCGTTAGAATGGAAAAGAGGAGGGAAAGAAGAGGAAGTAAAGTTGTTGAAGAGTTCTTGGCTAGATGCTAGAGAGATCGAGAAGGATTAGAATTGGAAAGTTTTCACATTTTTGTCGGATGAAGGAATTTTCGGCTAGTCGAAGAACAGATTTTGCACAATTCCGGGCAGAAATATAAGCTGAGTGAGAGACGAGTTAGATGGCGACGGTACCTTCATTGAACCTTCTCTCTGTTGCGGATAGCATTAGAAGAAGCAAATTTAAACTAAGGGTGTTTTGCATCAGTAGAAGGAATAGAATATGGCATGTACGCCTCCATGCCTGAGAGAATCACCTCCGGGGCTAGGAGAATCACCTCCGGGGCCTCCTAGACCCCCCGGGGCTAGGGCCATAGACACTAGATCAGTAATTATTCGATGGGAAATCAGAGGTGTACTGCCTAAGGGCCTCCCAATCAGCGGCGCCAAAGTGCCAAAGCCCTCTCCTCTTCGGAGGATCCAAAGGTCGAACTGGAGAGGTAGGACAGGAAACAGATATAAGATTGTGGTCGAAGGAGCCCAACGGAGAAAAAAGTTTCATAGAGTAAGAAGAAGGATGAGCGAGAGAAATAAATTCAAAACTTTGGGCCTATCTCTAAGGCGATCGGGGACACGAGTAGGGTGTTGTACAATCTGCTCTCGGTCATTCAGGATAGAAAAATTGTAAGCCAGTTCACCAGGTATGTAAGGGAAATGGGAGGAAAGCCAAAGGTGGTGATGAACATTGAAATCTTCTAAAATGGAGATTTCAGCAAAAGGAGACCTGGATAGAATATATTCCATTTTAGAAGTGAGGTAGTCAAAAAGTTTTGGATAGTCAGTAGAATTAGGAGAAAGGTAGATAGTGCAGATGTATTTAGTTTGAGATTGGCATGTAAGGCGTAGCCACAGGGTGTAGAATTCGTAAGATTCAAGTTCGGGAATACGATAACAAGTTAGGTCATTGTGTACATATTAGCAACAGCCACCTCTGGAGTGAAATTGAGTATAGAGAATGTAAGAGGATGCAGAAAAGGGGTTCCTCTCAGTCGTCCCAGACACCTGAGTTGCAGTGAGGAAAAGAAGACGAGGCTTAGAGGAGAAGAGGTGGTGTTCAACAGATTAAACAGCTGAGGAAAGGCCACGAATGTTGCAGAAGTTTATGAAAAGTGAATCAGGCAGAGGCCTAGAACATCTCGAATAGGCAGTAGCAGAACTAACCCAGGTCTACGTTCCCTGTATCGGTTGCGAAGGAGCCAAAAATGGGAACATTTATGATTCCCTCCCCAGGGGATTCCGAGGCTCTTGAAGTCGTGTTCATCTTTTTTATTTTAAAAAGAGTATGTAGTGTGTAAGATGCGTATATATGTAGTGAAGAATAGGGGGAGAAGTGTGTGTTTGAGACCATGTTGGACTGCTCACAGGGTAGACACGAAAAGAGACCAGCTAAGGACGGGAGTTCCAGCACTCCCTCTAGAGAGAGAGAGAGAGAGAGAGAGAGAGAGAGAGAGAGTATACATCTTCATAATGTATGCATAAAGTTTTACGCACATAAACAGAGGTAATAATCGTACCATTACGAAATGAGCAATACACTCGTCCCTTATGAATAGAACTTAAAATACAAAAGCAGAAGATCTCATTCATTAAAACTTTTCACACTTGACCAACTTTAATTATTAAAATTTACCTTCCTATTTTTAAAAATAAAAAGAAAGGTGATTTCAATTTCTTAACTGGTCCTTGTTAGGTGTTGGACAGAGAGAGAGAGAGAGAGAGAGTGAGAGAGAGAGAGAGAGAGAGAGAGAGAGAGAGAGAGAGAGAGAGATTATTTTCTGATAAGACATGTTCCTTCCTTTTGAATATAGATGATGAAAGAACTTATGAATGATAAATGAGTGCTTTTAAAATAGCTCTATTTCAATTATACAGTCACGACTTGCACACGCCTTAGAGTTCCTCAAAGGAGAGTATGTAGAACGTTACACGAAGAAAGCATGTATCCATACCACGTACAGCGCGTTCAGCACCTCCAACCTGGGGATCGTGCCCAACGGCTTGAATTTTGTAATTGGCTCAATGCCGATCGACAATTGCATCGATTCGTCTTGTTCTGTGATGAGGCTCAATTTACCTGCGACGGTGTCAACAACACTCGAAATTCACATGTGTGGTCAGAAATGAATCCTCATGCCATTGTGGAAAGTAATTTTCAACATCGGTTCAGTGTCAATGTGTGGTGTGGTATTCTCTACGGTCAGCTGATTGGTCCCTTTATCTTCGAAGGTGGTCTTACAGGTGACATTTATCTACGATTTCTGCAAGACAAACTGCCGCCACTGTTAGATGTACCTTTGGCAACACGATTACGTATGTACTTCCAACAAGACGGAGCTCCTCCCCATTTTAGCCGTGCAGTGAGAACGCATCGCGATGATCGCTTCCCTGGTCGATGGATCCGTGGTGGTGGTGCACAAAATTGGCCACCCAAGTCTCCGGACCCAACCCCTCTAGATTTGTATCTGTGGTTGCGCATGGAAGAGCTGGTGTACCTGAGAAAAGTGGAAACACGAGATGCATTGCTCAGCCGCATTTTGGATGCTGCAGCCCTCATAAAGGACAATCGTAATGAACTGATGCGAGCTACACTCACGATTCACAGACAAGCCGCGATGTGTATTGAGGCCTAGGGTAGTCATTTTGAAGTTATTGTAAATTCATGAATACAAACTTTAGTAGCTATTTGTTCGTTTATTCTTATTTTTAAACATTCAAACATCCATAGCTCCATAACCGTTAAGAATCGGACCTATGTTCATACGAAATTTTTGACTCTCACCCGAAGTTATGACATTTCGTCGTGACTCACCTTGTATAGCTGTATATATTGTTCCCAATTTATATATATATATATATTGCAATAAGTGAAATGTAAATAATATCATTAACAATAAATAACATTTAAAGGTCAAACAATTCCGTTAAAACACTTGCATTTTCTATTGGTAGACATGTTAAATGCACAAAATAGGGTGTCCACTTTAAATCATGATGCAAAGGTCCCCTTTGGTATGGAAGTTCCTTAGGGCCATAGGAAAGAATTTATCCAAAGAGACAAGTTGTATCTATGCATAGACATACTTAATTTTGTGCCTAATCAGCATAAATTATGCTAATGACCGTATTTCTAACTTTTGAACCAGTTAACTTAGAAACGTGTGTGATGACTCGTTTTCAGCTAAATTCAGCATGAGAATCCATTTCTGAGGTTATTATGGGGTTTGAAGGTCATTTTGACCCCCAAAATCAAATATGGCCACTGGCCGCCATGTTGAAATTGGGGATTTTCCGCAGTTCCCAAGCTGACGGAGTGAGACACCCCAAAATAACCTGACACCCGAGAATAACCCCAGAAATGGCTTTCTCATGCTGAATTTAGCTGAAAACAAGTCATCACACACTTTTCTAAGTTCTGTGACCTTTAGAAATTCAATTTCATGTTTCAGATTCACAATGATTAATCCGAAATGAGTGACTCTAAAAGCACGCCTGCCATCATGGACACTCGCGACTGGAGCTTATGCTTCATATGTCAGTCAGACTAAGGCTATGAACCGACTAAGAATTCTTCATCATCTGTGAAATCGAGAAACAAACCTGAAAAACTTTCAGCCTCTTATAAAGAAGATACGAACAACATCCAGGAGCTCAAGGAATTAGGGGAGTTGCCTGACTTTGTAGTCGTAGATGACATTGGTGGCGGTGCTGGTGGCGGTGCTCAGAATGTAGTGCAGCTGATGATGTCTAATCAAGTAGTGTGGCACAAAAGTTGCAGGAATGCTGTCGACAATCAAAAATTGCAGAGAGCGAGGAAGAAGCATCAAGGGCAAGAGTCAGTTAGCCCGGTGAAAACTCGCCGCATGAACAGTGGTGCCAGGTCCATCACACAGGCCTCACCCTCACATTCTACATCTTCAAGAGAACCAGTCGACACTCCATGCCTATTCTGTGACGAAGTGGGCAACAAGAAAGAGCTGAGGGAGGCCTCTGTTCACCGAGTCTCCCAACATTGTTTGGCATGGGATGAAAGTCATCCGCCAGGCGATCAGCTATATCAATCCTGGTCAGACTATGACCGTAGACTATGACTACGCTGGCCAAGAAACTTCAGTGGAAGTACCCCCAGACAGAGCATGGCGAGGACTCCTATCTGGTGTTGTTGGGGGCGATGCATACTGAGAAGATGCTGTGGAGTGTGTCTGGTGACTGGTTGGACGGTAGTGGGTGGACTACAGCAATCACCAACAGCGGTATCTCGACCAACGGCAAACTCAGTCCTTCATTGGCGTTCATCACATCTGCAGAACTTGGTACATGCATCAGTTGTCGGTAGCTGCTCCCTACCTGCTTATGAAGAAGGCTTATGATAAGTATGTGGAGAAGGCGACGAATGCTGATGATTATGATGGTGTCTCTGCTGATGCCGAGTCGAATGACCTCATCGCTCTGCTCTTTGACGAATGGCTCAAGCAGCTGTGTGCCTCGCAGCCCCAAGCACATTACTGGTTCAAGTCCATAGAGCTGGATCTTCTCATTCTTCAGGTAAGACAGGTTCTTCATGTCATATTTTTCTCACTCGCTAACGTACTACCCTTAAGCAACGCCTGCAAGGCTCATTCATGTTTTGTCTCATTCTCATTGTTAGCTGAAGACTATGATACATTCCTCCACAAAATTTGAGTGTTTCATATGGGTCTATTCATGTGTTTTTCAGTTTGTCAAGTCGTGTTGCACAGCTGACTTCTCGCTCTACATGGAGACTCTTGATTCTCTGATGCCGTGGGTCTTCGCGCTGGATCATACCCACTATGCTCGGAACCTGCCCATCCATCTCCGTGACATGGCAACACTGGAAGAATGCCATCCCGCGCTGTATGTGGAGTTCCAGCGTGGTCACTTCATGGGACAGAAGTCCAGGCGAACATTCTCGAAGATCCTGCATGACCACATGCACGAGCAATTCATCGATTGGCTCAAGAATGTGGCTGGCGTCATCGAGAACCTGGATGACCCACGCACATTTCGCCGCGAGCAGGTCGTTCGCCCTAAGATGGCTCGCCTAGTCAGGGAATTTGAGGGCACGAAGGAGTCAGATGAACGGAGGCACCATGAACAGTACCCCAAGTTCCAAGCCGACTACAAGGTAACTTTCTTATAAATTGCAAATTGAGAGATACCCTCATCATTTTCAGTGGTATGAATATGTATGATTCGGCAATGCCTATATATGTTTCTTTTTTCCAGTCTGATGTGCTGGCCCTGGTGGATGCCTTTGAGGAGCTGGCAAACCCCTTCATGGAGGACAGTGGCGAGCTGCTCGACCTGGACGAGTCAATCATCATGCCTCCAGACGTGGTAGACAATGTGAGGAGGGTGAAGGACATCGGATTGCGGAAATACAAAGCGTTTGTCGACAAGCGAGTCAGCTCCCAGGGGGAGGCGTTCATTGCTCCGATACCCCACACCAAGCTGAAGTTGTTTAAGGCTTCGCTCTCTCAACCACGCCGGAAATCGGAGGTGGCTGTCGTGAAGGACCAACAGTCCAAGGTGACCCAGATTTTGCTTGCAGCGCATTCTGGTCGCAACATCAACGAGTCGGTATTCTCCCATGAGACCCCTGCCCATCATCCCTCTCTTCCTCGGAAGGGACACATGCACCATGGAACCAAGAGCGAGATCCTGAACTGCATTGTCCCAGCGGATCTCGACAATCGCAGACCTGTGACGACCGCAGCTGTGCTGGATGGTGCTGTGCTCGTTCAAATGCTTCGTTCTGGAAGTGCCGTGACCATCGGAGACTATTTCACAGACGTGTTTCTGCCATACATCCTCTCCTTGTTTGAAAGAAACGACCGGGTTGACATTGTCCGGGATGTCTACTTCAAAACGAGCCTGAAGTCAGGAACTCGGGAGCAAAGAGGCAGCGGAGCGCGGAGGGGGGTTACTCTCTCGACCAAAGTTCCTGGCAATTGGGCTGCCTTCCTACGTGTGGACCTGAACAAGCAGGAGTTGTTCGTGGAGCTGGCCAACAGCTTGAAGTTCATGACGCTTCCACAGGTTACCTAAGAGATTGTTGCGAGCTACTGACATAGAAATTAATATTTATTAAAATATTCCTGTCTCTAGTATATGCTGAGGAAGTCAATGTAATTGACTTCCTCAGCATATCCTCAATTACATTGACTTCTTCTTTTCAGGGCAAGCAGCTCTTCACCACCATTCTCAGTGATTGTGCGAGTTCACCGGCTGACGCTGAAGTTGGTGCAGTTGCCCCCTGCACACACAAGAAAGCCGACACTCGGATGTTTCTACATGTGACTGCAGCTACCTACGCTGGTCATCGTCGAGTGATCGTTCGCACCAGCGACAGCGATGTTGTAGTGCTGGGCGTCTCCACTTTTGTGTCCCTCGGACAGAGGGCGTCGGATTGCGGCGTCACTTCAGGTACAGTCATTTTATTGAGGTGTCTTTAAGCCAGGTGTCTGCAGTGTACCTATAGCTTTTAGATCATGAGGCCATTGTCTAACTCATCTCTACATTCATTGCCAGGTACATTCCAGCGCATTTCATCGCACGCGGACTTGGACCATCCAAGGCAATGGCACTGCCGGCGTTTCATGCGTTAACGGGATGCGACACGACCTCAGCGTTCTATGGCAAAGGCAAGAAGACGGCCTGGTCAGTGTGGCAGTCCCTCCCTGAACTCACCTTACCTCTCGAGCTGCTCTCCTGCCCTAACCCCACCCTGGAGATGATCAAGACTCACACATCCACGCTCCAAAGATTTGTCATGCAGCTCTATGGTGTCTCTGAGGAGGGCATCACAACCGTGGATGCTGCTAGACTCTCCCTTTTCCTCCACAAAGGACGCGACTTCGAGCCCATGCCTCCAAGCAGCGACGCTCTGCCTCAGCACCTCCTCAGAGTAGCCTATCAGGTAAGACAGCATTGCATGGATGGGGACATCACTCATGCTTGAGATTACTGCTTGCAGTTGTATTTCTAGAAGTGTTATTTCAACTAATCAGTTATTTCTCTTGTGACTGCAGAGTGGACACGTGTGGGGTAATACGCTCATCAAAGCTCCAGCTCCAGTCTCTCCAACGGAATGGGGATGGCAGCAAGAATCCCCCGACTCTGCGCCAACTCCAGTCTACACCACAATTCCCACTATTTCGAGGGACATACCAGAGCTTGTCATTGGCAGTGTAAGCAGGGCCGCATTTAGGGGGTGGCGCACCTGGAAAATGTCCAAAGTCCCGCGCCCGATGGGCCCCGCAAATTTCAATTGAAAAAATTAAACGTCACGTATTTGCCATCTGCGACGAGTTTTACATGGAAACATGGAAACATGTTTTACATGCAACATGGAAACGAGCCGTGACCGGGATCGAAGGAGGAAATATAAACCCGGTAGTGAAAAGCGTAAGGATAAGAAGCGCAGAGAAGAGTCTTGCGGCAATGCCGAAACTGACTAATTGGATTAAATCATCAGCAACTAAGTCAGCCCCTTCAGCAGGCCCACCAGTTGCCTCCGCTACATCAGCAGCTGCGTCTTCAGAAGACCCGTGCGTTCAGCAGGCCCACCAGCTTCAGGACATGCAATTAATGACATTGGTTTGTGGCCACAAGTGCTGACCGATAACTTTAGAGAGTTCTGGATAGAGCGGGGAACATCAGATTGCCAAATTATGACAGCGACTTCAGTAACTCTTCAACTACTGAAAGTGGTACAACACACCGATGTACGAAGACATTATTTGTTAAGAAACATAGCCTGACGAATGAGAGGATTGAGGTGTCATGGCTGTGCTATTCTGAGTCCACAGGCTGTGTTTACTGTTTTGTCTGTAAATTAATGTCGAGGGCGGACAGCAAGCTCACAATCGGGTTCAACGACTGGAAGCATGGTAGACAATCGGTCGAAGCACATGGAAAATATGAGCAACATATGGAGTCGATGAGATATTTGTTGGTTAGAAAGTCTGTCTCCGGCCGTGTTGATTCTAAACTGGTGAACCAGTTTGAAAAAGAGTGCAACTACTGGCAGGAAGTTTTGCGGCGCTGTGTCGACGTTATCAAGTATATCACGTCACGAGGACTAGCAATTCGTGGACACGACTCCCGTTTCGGTTCACCAAACAACGGCAACTATTACGGAATTTTGGAACTTTTAAGTAAGTATGACAGTTTTCTAGCTGCGCATATAAGCGAGCATGCCAACAAAGGTAGCGGACACACCTCGTATCTCTCTCATTTCATTTGCGAGGAACTCATACTGTTGATGGCCGATAAAGTACTTCAGACGATTATCCGAGAAATCCAGCAGTCAAAATACCACTCTCTATCCGTCGACTCTACGCCTGATGTTTCCCACACCGATCAACTGTGCTTCACCGTCCGATATGTGGTTGAGTCTGGGTCCGTCGAGCGATTTCTACAGTTCATACCTATGAACACACATACAGGGAAAGGAATCGCCGACGTGGTCCTCAACTTTCTGGAGACACATGGCATTCGAATTGGAGACTGCAGAGGACAGTCTTATGATAACGCAAACAATATGGCAGGGAAATACAACGGCGTAAAGAGCCACATCAAGTCAAAATCTCCGTATGCTGAGTTTGTGCCATGCATGTGCCACTCACTAAATCTTGTGGGTAAATCAGCATTGGACAGTTGCACAGCAGCCGTTGAATTGTTTATGCTCATTCAGAATGTCTACACGTTTCTCGTCTCCTCGACATACCGATGGCGTCGACATGTAGAGGTTCTCGAGAGTAGTTCCCGTAGTGAGAAACTAAAGGTCACAAAGGTCTCTCCGATACCCGCTGGTCAGCCAGATCAGATGCCATCCAATCTTTAACCGAAGGCTACGCCGAGAATATCGTGGTACTGGATGAGCTAGCAGCAGATACCAGCCAAACTGCAGAAGCCAGGATCGAAGCGAGGGGATTGTCTAAACAGCTTCAACAACTCGAAACAGCCATTTTATTGGGTTTTTTTAACACTATTCTCGAACGATTTCAAAAAACGAATGCATCTCTGCAAAAACAAGGAATGTTATTAGGCTCAGCCACCCTCTTGCTGAAATCACTACTGCAATTTGTTGAAGAATGAAGATCTCAGATCAAGATTTGACGAATTCGAGGACCAGGGCATCGGAAAGTGTGGTCATCGAGTATACAAGGAATCGACTCAAGGCACAAAGAAGAGAAAGCGCCATCATGACGAAATCGGAACTGCCGAACATACGAACCTGACACCAAGAGATTCGTTTCGGACCACTGCATTTCTACCGATAATTTGATAAACTGTGTACCACTCTGAACACTCGTCTAGAAGCGTACGCTGTCCTGCAGAAAAGATTTGGATTTTTGTATTTCCTTCTAGTCCTGGACATCGACAGTCTTCGACGGTCAGCTGAACATCTAGTAGAATGATATCCGGCTGATCTGGAGAAAGAGCTTGTAACAGAAATTGTGCAGTTCGCTGCCCCAATGAAACTCACCAAAAGTAAAGCAGAATCCCAGACGGAACGTGAAGACATGTGCAACAGATTTTATCGGTATATGAACACAAACGAACTGAAAGGAACATTCCAAAACATGGAAATAGCAATGAGAATATACCTGGCGCTGTTGAGTATAGAGCATGAGGTGTTGCAGTCGGTGAGTTTCGAGGACACAATCACGCAGTTTTCCAAACAAAAAGCCAGGAAGCGTCCTATGTAATATTCATTACAAATCCACACTCTATCTAAGGGGTTCCAAAAAGCCTTAGCCCCCCCCCCCCCCCATTTGCAGCTTACATGTTTACTTATATCGAAATAGTTTTTAGTGATTATAAAAATATATAAAATTCTTTATTTATTGCAGGTATTAAAATTACTCTAGCTGATAAAGTGATAATATAATGGCTTCTCAATTAATTGGTGATTCGGAGAGGCAACGTGTGATAGATCGCATACGAGCAATAACATTTCGGGAAGCTCGTGATGCTGGAGCCACCTTTATAACACGTTCATGGGTTGCCAAAAAGTTGCGAAGAAGTGAGGACTTCGTCAAAAGAAATTGGAATAAAACTTTGGATGAATGTGAAGTGGATACAACCAAATCTGGGAGCCCAAATTTGCCACTCTCTCAGGAAACAAAGGACATCATTGAAAGCGGTACGCGTAAGCGGAAAAACAGCTGTGCTAAACTTTCTAGAGAGATCGAAGTGTTGAGAGGAAAGATCGTTAGTGGTGAGATCATTCGACTGTACCGTCATAGGCAAGGTTTAAAGCCTTGGCATGAACTTCCAAAGCCAAGAAAAACTCAACTTAACATCGATGACAGAATGCGGTTTGCCCATTATCTTGAAGATTGGGATGTAGATGATTTCATGCATTTAGCTGTCTCCGATGAATTTTTTTGTTTACGTAACACGTCGGCCTAACTACCAAAATGATCGAGTGTGGGCCACAACACCAGATGAAATCGATGACAATGTTATCGCGAATTATTAAAAAGTCCAGACTGTGTTGGTGTGTTTGTTTTGTTTACTGCAAAGAAGCTCATGTGGGTGCTGAAGCCAAATGGTCAGAGTTGGGATGGACAGTATTTTCGTGATATTATTCTATCCCAGCATGTCATTCCTTTTCTAAGAAACCCAAACAATGTTATGGATGTCGATCAGGTCACACTTCTGCACGATAAGGCCCCCTGCTTTAAGGCATTAGCCACTCAACAGTTGAACCATGAGATCAATTTCTTTGGAAATGAAGAATGGCCAGGAAATTCTCGTGACCTGAACGTCTGTGAACACATTGGATCAGTTATAAAGGACAAGGTCTGAATGTCTCTTGTTTCAAGAACCTGCAGCAAATCGATTTTAGAAGGATACAATGACGCAACACATTGAAACTGTTTCAGTAAATTTGCGTAACGATCAAGATCTATTCACGTCACTTTTGGCAAGCTACCCAAAGCGAATTCAGGCTGTCTTGGAAGCCAATGGCGGGAACACCAAGTTTTAATTGTTTCTCATTAAATGCAGGATTAAATTCTCTTTTGTAAGGTATATTTAGTTTTACTCTACCTTTAATGGTTTAGGCCATGGGCGGGGGGGGCTAAGGTTTATTGGAGCCCAGTAAGCTGTACAGTTTAGCTGTTTATTAAGTGCATTACAACTGTGTAGCTGTTTATTAAGTGCATTACAATAACGGTGTAGATGTTTAGTGAGTACATTACAACCGTGTAGCTGTTTATTAAGTGCATTACAATAACTGTGTAGATGTTTATTAAGTGCATTACAACTGTGTAGCTGTTTATTAAGTGCATTACAATAATAGGGTGTGTCAATTTGGGAGGTGAAAATTAATTTTTGCCAATTCCTTCACTGAGGGGTTTTAAAAATATGTTTTTGGATGTGAAGAATTCAAATCTGCTATTATTTTTGTGATTGCTCAACACTTAGCTTGGTAAATCTACGTTTGATTAAAAAGCACATAAATTGCTCTCGGAAAACAACATTTATTAATTTTAGCTTCTCAAAATGTCAGGTAATGCTATAAAAATTTTAGTTTCTCTGCATAAAACATATCCTAGTAATCATAAAACATATCCTGGTAATCATAAAACATATCCTTGTAATCATAAAACAACATTAGAAAATAATGACATCAGTAAAAAAAAATATTTAAACAACAAGTTTCATCAAGTCTTGCTTTGATTCGTTCTTGGACATCAGCCGCCGACTTGCTTCTTGGCCTCTGATATAGCCCTCACGTTTCTCATGTGTATACACCCTGCCTGCTGCCTCTGTGACTTGTTTCACACACCTCTCTATTGACTGAGCATGACAGGGCCACTGTGGAACTTGCATAGGCTTGTCAAAGAACTTCTTTACTTCCGCTGTAGTCAGTTTACATGTCAAAGGAGGTTCAAATACCCCGTCAGACCAGTCTGTCAGCTCCAACACGGAAGAAGCACTGGGGTTGATGGAAGGTTAGGGTGTGTCAATTTGGGAGGTGAAAATTAATTTTTGCCAATTCCTTCACTGAGGGGTTTTAAAAATATGTTTTTGGATGTGAAGAATTCAAATCTGCTATTATTTTTGTGATTGCTCAACACTTAGCTTGGTAAATCTACGTTTGATTAAAAAGCACATAAATTGCTCTCGGAAAACATTTATTAATTTTAGCTTCTCAAAATGTGAGGTAATGCTATAAAAATGTTAGTTTCTCTGCATAAAACATATCCTGGTAATCATAAAACATATTCTTGTAATCATAAAACAACATTAGAAAGTAATGACATCAGTAAAAAAAAATATTTAAACAAGTTTCATCAAGTCTTGCTTTGATTCGTTCTTGGACATCAGCCGCCGACTTGCTTCTTGGCCTCTGATATAGCCCTCACGTTTCTCATGTGTATACACCCTGCCTGCTGCCTCTGTGACTTGTTTCACACACCTCTCTATTGACTGAGCATGACAGGGCCACTGTGGAACTTGCATAGGCTTGTCAAAGAACTTCTTTACTTCCGCTGTAGTCAGTTTACATGTCAAAGGAGGTTCAAATACCCCGTCAGACCAGTCTGTCAGCTCCAACACGGAAGAAGCACTGGGGTTGATGGAAGGTGTCTTCCTGGGACGTACAGAAAGATCTCCAAGTGTGTCATCATCTCCACCCCTCATGTCAACAATCTTTTGGACACCAGCTCTCCTCTCCTCACTGGAGTGTCTGGATTATCATTTCGCTGAATGCATACCATGCTGAGCGCTTGATGGTTGGCAAAACAGCATCCACTACAGCCTTCTTTTGCAGCCTAACTAGCCGCAGCTGAAACAAGATGTGGTATGGCCTTCCACCCAAGAGTGTTTTACTTTGATGTTGAACCAACAGGGGTAGTACACACCAACAATGTATTCCACTATCAGTCTTAAGTTGTTGAGGGTTTTGCCTTTAAGGCCATGTTTTGAAACCCATATGCGACAAAGCCTGTTTGCTGTTGTCAACCACCTTGAATGGCTCACTGGACCAATTTCAAGACGGGCCAGATCTGTGGGAAGTTCTCCTGTCCTTATGGCCTGTGTGATCCTATACCCGTACGCTTGATCAGTAGAGAGATCCTTTACGACATTATCACTCAGTGAAGTAAGAAGCTCTCCAATTGAGAGTTTGGTGAATGAAGGATCAATTTCAAGTTCAGTTGCAGCGTCTAGCATCTTGCCAATGTTACCTGTCCACTTGTTGTTAGACAAGGTCTTCCCATCCAGTGCTGTGATCAAGTGTCGCAGGGGTAACTCGTTAGTGTGGAGGGCACAAACCAACCAGATCAGCTTACGGCAAAGCTTGACCTCTACCCAATGCATGGAACCACCCTCCCAGCCAGTGTTAACATTTGTAGAATCACCTCCAATGGCCTGCAGGCTTTTATCAATGCCCTTCTTCTTCATGAAATCTACAAGATTATCAGCAATAACTTCAGCAGTTTTTTTCTCGTTGAGCCTTTCTCAGGAGTGAAGTGGTAGAGATATCTTCCACCTGGCTCACTGCACACAGAATAATGCTCTTCTTTGATGATGCTGGGGAACTGACGATCTGAATTGTCTGCTTTCAGCATAACTTTAGTTGTATCTTGACGGCCGTCAAAGAAGATGCAGTCAATTTCACCCTTCTTACAAAGATCATCAAATTCCTGATCCAGAGATCTCATAACTTTTTCTTGGGCCCTCTTGACTTTATTGTGATCAACTACAAGTCTCTTGTCTTCTTCAGTGATCAAGCCAGCATCCATAAAGGCAGCAGTGGTGATGGCAGCTGTGGCACGCAGGCCAACACTATATCTGATGCTATGCATAGCAACATTAGGTATTTCTAATGTGTTGTACTCTGGCTTTTTATTGGAAGTTGAAGACGTGCTTAGTATTTCTAATGTCACTTCATAACTTCCATCCTTTCCATCTTGAGCATCAGCTATTTGTTCTTCATTTTCATCATCAGAGAAAATTATTTCATTTGATCGCATTGAAACATCCTGCTTACTTGTCTGCTTATATTCAGCAAGCTTTCTTCTTTCGCCTTCTTGCCGCTTCTGCTTTTTGACTTGTCTGTTTTGCTCAGGTTGATCTGGCAAGTCAATCTGATGTGGTCCAATAGAACCAGACTTGTCTCTCTGACCTTTAATGAAAGCAAGTTCCTTCACAGGGATCTTCATCTCCCTAGGGCATGTACAGTTAATGTGAGTTTCGTTTTTGCAACCAGCATCTGCAAGGCAGCCAAATTCAGAGCAGAGAACAATTTTACACTTGCAACTGAGGATGTCAAAAAGCTTGTCAAGTTTTGCAATGAAAGCCTCTTTGACATGTAGCTTTCCTCTCCCAAGCGATATGTTTTTGGCCTGCTCCCAGCTCTCTTGGATCTTGTTTAAGATTGTGACTCGTGAATTTACAACGGGTGCTACAAAAGAACTGTTTGCTCATTCCCACTTTTCAAGCACTTTAGGGTAAATGTCCTTTGCAAGACTGGCTGCTGGGTAGTTTCTCACATCCTCACCACTTTGTTCTCTTAGCAGTAGCCCATATTTCAGAACGTCTCGCAGAGTTGGGAGTTCAGAGGGCAACAACTCTCTACCAGTTCCAATTAGGTTGCTCATATGTGTGAATGTCCCCAGTCTTGTCCTCCTTTTAGAAGCCATTGTAGGTCAATTCCCACTGGTTAGGATGGTAGCACTGACGGACAAGTAATCTTCAGCACGCTGATGAATATGTTTCAACCTGTGAAATAAGCAAAAACAGCAGTGCATTATATATACAGCATATATAATTATTAATATAATAATTACACTGGCCAACAAAATGAAACTTTTTTTCTCATCACAAACATGATCACACTTTTCTTAATGCATATTTCGCGCTGATTCCGAATCTGGTTTTAGTTTTTTTCTAGCACGTATAGTTATATAGATACACTGGTTTTGATATTTTTAAGTTTTTGATATTGCTATAAGAAAATTTATGGATGTATAGATCACACTTAGGAATGCTAAACAACAAATACATCATATACCTTATTCAATGTACTTATAAATAAAGAATATATACATTATTTTATTAAAAGCGCTGTGAGTGTGATTTCCTTTTGTAAATTTGGCCTGGATTGTCACGATACAGCATCCAACAATGGTCCGCCATCATGCTTTCATTCCAATATCCTTGGTAGCGCTTCTCCATCATCTGAATATCTTGATGGAAGCGCTCTCCTTGCTCGTCACTCACTGCACCAAGGTTTTCAGGAAAGAAATCTAAGTGGGAATGCAGGAAGTGAATTTTTAACGACATTCGACACTCCATTTCTTTGAAGGCATCAAGGAGGTTCTTGACTCCATCCTTATACGCAGGTGACTTGTTGCTTCCAAGAAAGTTTTCACATATCCATTTGAACGCTAGCCAAGCCTTCAATTCCAGCGGACTTAGGACTTTTTCAAATTCAGTGTCATTCAAAACCTCCCTTATTTGTGGCCCAACAAAAATTCCTTCCTTCAATTTTGCTGCAGTAACCTTCGGAAATTTCCTTGAAAGGTATTGGAACCCTTCAGAATTGACTTTACCCATTGCTTTAACAAAATTCTTCATTAAACCAAGTTTAATGTGAAGAGGTGGCAGATAGATCTTTTGGGGATCCACTAAAGGGACAGACTGGACATTGCTTATCCCTGGGACATATGTATACCTAAGTGGCCAGTCACTTTTGGTGTAATGTTCTATAGTGGCGCGACTGTCCCACAGGCAAAGGAAACAACAAAATTTTGTGAATCCTGACTGCATACCCATAAGCATTCCTATAACTTTTAGATCTCCACAAACATTCCATTGATGACTGTCGTATTGATTGCCTTAAGTAGTATATCCATATTGTCATATGTCTCTTTTAGATGGACGGAATGGGCAATGGGGATGGATGGCATTATATTACCATTATGCAAAAGAACTGCTTTCAGGCTTTCTCTGCGACGAATCAATAAAGAGGCGCACTCAGATGCCACATACGTCTGAGATATGGCTGTAAATAGTCCATTGATATCATGGCAATAACAGAGAGGACCGTCTACTGAAAAGAATGCTGTTAATTCAAAATTCCGCTTTCGGTAGTAACTAATACGAACATTGTTCTCAAGTAAATTGTTCTCCTTTAGTCTTGAGGCGAGAAGCTCTGATTTCTCTTTAGACAGCGATAAGTCTCTAACAAGATCATTCAACTGTCCTTGGGTTAACTTTTTAGGCTCTAAATGTCTACCTTCAAAAGTGTACTCTGGTTCTGTAGATGGTCAGGAAACGCCAGTTGCACCTTCATCACTTTCCATGTCATCTATGATAGAATCTAGCCTATCACTTGGGGGAATTGGAATGGGCAATGTTTCATCATGTTTTACTGGTCTACGTGCTGAATCCAAGTTTGGATATACAATCTGGTGTTTGTTCTTGGCAGAAAACCCCATTAAGTTCACACTACAAAAATAACAGTCTTCATGATGATCTCTCGGCTCCCTCCATATCATGGGTATGGCAAATGGCATTGAAGCTTTCTTTTTGTTAAGCCAATCACGTAATCCATTTGAACAGCCAGAACAGATTTGATGTGGCGCCCATGGTTTATCTTGGTCACCTAGATGGCAACCAAAGTATAGCTTGTATATTTTCTTAATGTCGGTTGTAATACTTCGTCGCTGTGTTTTAGTTGTCAACTGGCCGCATACGAAACAGAACTTGTCGGGGTCATTCTTACATTGTCGAGGTATGTTGACTGACCTGAGCAAACTATAAATTAAAAAAAAATGTACACCAACTTGACACAACAAGTTCTTGGACTAGACTGATCTTTTGACACACAAAGCACGGCGTTGTTGCCTGAATCACAATGCTGCTAGACGTAAAAGCTCACACCTGAAATACATAAGATGTATAATTAAGATAATTGAAATAAATAAGATGAATAAACTAAAAAAACACAATAAAATAAACACAATCAAATGTTGAAATATTAGTATTTTGCCTATTTAAAATGGTTAAATCTGTGTAGTTATATATATGCCATCATCTTGAAAACTATACGTGCTAGAAAACATCTGAATGCAGTTTTGGAATCAGCGTGAAAAATGTTATCCAGCCACCACAAATTTTACTCTGATGAAAAATCTTTGTTGACCAGTGTTATTATATAATTCCACAAAAAGTCAAAAAAGTCACTATTTTTATGTAGCTTCTTACCAAGCAAAACTAAATTATATTAAATTAACAAAAATATCTTTAGAAATCCTAAGTCATGCTGCAACTTTTTAGCACCCCTCATATTTGCAATTTGAAAGTTGAAAAATTCGACACACTCTAATGGAAGGTGTCTTCCTGGGACGTACAGAAAGATCTCCAAGTGTGTCATCATCTCCACCCCTCATGTCAACAATCTTTTGGACACCAGCTCTCCTCTCCTCACTGTCATCTGAGCACAAGAGTGTCTGGATTATCATTTCGCTGAATGCATACCATGCTGAGCGCTTGATGGTTGGCAAAACAGCATCCACTACAGCCTTCTTTTGCAGCCTAACTAGCCGCAGCTGAAACAAGATGTGGCGTGGGCCTTCCACCCAAGAGTGTTTTACTTTGATGTTGAACCAACAGGGGTAGTACACACCAACAATGTATTCCACTATCAGTCTTAAGTTGTTGAGGGTTTTGCCTTTAAGGCCATGTTTTGAAACCCATATGCGACAAAGCCTGTTTGCTGTTGTCAACCACCTTGAATGGCTCACTGGACCAATTTCAAGAAGGGCCAGATCTGTGGGAAGTTCTCCTGTCCTTATGGCCTGTGTGATCCTATACCCGTACGCTTGATCAGTAGAGAGATCCTTTACGACATTGTCACTCAGTGAAGTAAGAGGCTCTCCAATTGAGAGTTTGGTGAATGAAGGATCAATTTCAAGTTCGGTTGCAGTGTCTAGCATCTTGCCAATGTTACTTGTCCACTTGTTGTTAGACAAGGTCTTCCCATCCAGTGCTGTGATCAAGTGTCGCAGGGGTAACTCGTTAGTGTGGAGGGCACAAACCAACCAGATCAGCTTACGGCAAAGCTTGACCTCTACCCAATGCATGGAACCACCCTCCCAGACAGTGTTACATTTGTAGAATCACCTCCAATGGCCTGCAGGCTTTTATCAATGCCCTTCTTCTTCATGAAATCTACAAGATTATCAGCAATAACTTCAGCAGGTTTTTTTCTCGTTGAGCCTTTCTTAGGAGTGAAGTGGTAGAGACATCTTCCACCTGGCTCACTGCACACAGAATAATGCTCTTCTTTGATGATGCTGGGGAACTGACGATCTGAATTGTCTGCTTTCAGCATAACTTTAGTTGTATTTTGACGGCCGTCAAAGAAGATGCAGTCAATTTCACCCTTCTTACAAAGATCATCAAATTCCTGATCCAGGGATCTCATAACTTTTTCTTGGGCCCTCTTGACTTTATTGTGATCAACTACAAGTCTCTTGTCTTCTTCAGTGATCAAGCCAGCATCCATAAAGGCAGCAGTGGTGATGGCAGCTGTGGCACGCGGGCCAACACCATATCTGATGCTATGCATAGCAACATTAGGTATTTCTAATGTGTTGTACTCTGGCTTTTTATTGGAAGTTGAAGACGTGCTTGGTATTTCTAATGTCACTTCATAACTTCCATCCTTTCCATCTTGAGCATCAGCTATTTGTTCTTCATTTTCATCATCAGAGAAAATTATTTCATTTGATGGCATTGAAACATCCTGCTTACTTGTCTGCTTATATTCAGCAAGCCTTTTCTTTCGTCTTCTTGCCGCTTCTGCTTTTTGACTTGTCTGTTGTGCTCAGGTTGATCTGGCAAGCCAATCTGATGTGGTCCAATAGAACCAGACTTGTCTCTCTGACCTTTAATGAAAGCAAGTTCCTTCACAGGGATCTTCATCTCCCTAGGGCATGTACAGTTAATGTGAGTTTCGTTTTTGTAACCAGCATCTGCACGGCAGCCAAATTCAGAGCAGAGAACAATTTTACACTTGCAACTGAGGATGTCAAAAAGCTTGTCAAGTTTTGCAATGAAAGCCTCTTTGACATGTAGCTTTCCTCTCCCAAGAGATATGTTTTTGGCCTGCTCCCAGCTCTCTTGGATCTTGTTTAAGATTGTGACTCGTGAATTTACAACGGGGGCTACAAAAGAACTGTTTGCTCGTTCCCACTTTTCAAGCACTTTAGGGTAAATGTCCTTTGCAAGACTGGCTGCTGGGTAGTTTCTCACATCCTCACCACTTTGTTCTCTTAGCAGTAGCCCATATTTCAGAACGTCTCGCAGAGTTGGGAGTTCAGAGGGCAACAACTCTCTACCAGTTCCAATTAGGTTGCTCATATGTGTGAATGTCCCCAGTCTTGTCCTCCTTTTAGAAGCCATTGTAGGTCAATTCCCACTGGTTAGGATGGTAGCACTGACGGACAAGTAATCTTCAGCACACTGATGAATATGTTTCAACCTGTGAAATAAGCAAAAACAGCAGTGCATTATATATACAGCATATTTAATTATTATAATAATAATTATTATATAATTCCACAAAAAAGTCAAAAAAGTCACTATTTTTATGTAGCTTCTTACCAAGCAAAACTAAATTATATTAAATTAACAAAAATATCTTTAGAATTCCTAAGTCATGCTGCAACTTTTTAGCACCCCTCATATTTGGAATTTGAAAGTTGAAAAATTTGACACACCCTATTACAATAACTGTGTAGATGTTTATTAAGTGCATTACAACTGTGTAGCCTACTAGTGTAGCTGTATACACTATGTGTACATAGTTAAGTTATAGTCTTTAATATTACATTAATAAGCCGAATGGCTTCCGCATGTGTGTTTTGTGTGTGTTAAAAAATATATCTGTTATGTGCATTACAAAATATTGTCATTCATTAACACACTAAAATAATACATCCCGAGAAATTGTTTGCCCAAGTCCCCGCACACTGTAAATGCGCCCCTGTGTAAGACAGACTGTAAGGCTCCTTGTAAGTGCTACGTGCAGGGGCAGCCGTGCATGTATCTCTGTAGATGTAAAGGTTCGTGCTCCCACACTGGTAAGATAGGTGAGGTACAGATACATGAGAAATCAGGTTAGTGCTGAACGAAGGAAGGTCATGAATGTGCTTACATTGTCACAACATTGTGTGATGAGATATTTGAGTCGGCTAGTTATTGGTCGAGTATACTATGTATCAAGTATACTATTTAGATACCACAGAACTTGTAAATTTATCATTCAATTTGCAATTCTTGCTTCCATGCCTCTAAATTCTGTTTTCATAAATTTTATCAAAATGTCAACTTTGTGTATCATTTCCCGGATTTGACCTTTAAATGCATTCCAAATGTAAAATTGATGCCAGACATGAGTTCAGCGACCTGAAATTAGCTGGAAAACATGTATCATAATAGTTTCTATGACAAACGGTTCCTTGGCTCTGAGTCGGCCATGTTTTCCAATATGACCAGACGACGGCCATCTTGGATTTAAGATACAACTTGTCTCTTTGGATAAATATTTTCCTATGGCCCTAAGGAACTTCCATACCAAAGGGGACCTTTGCATCATTATTTGAAGTGAAAAGTCACTTAGCATGTCTACTATATTGAGAATATCAGTTATTTATAGGAGATTATTTACTCTCAGGTCACCAAATATCACAATAATTTTATTTTGTACATCACAGAAAAAAAGTTATCGACTTTTTTATTTCCTTCTTGGGCTAGCCTGGAGTGGATTTTAGGGTCTTTGTTAGCCTGTAACTCTATAAAAAACGGAAGTTCTGCAGAATTACACTAGAATATGAGATTAAAGTTTTTTTGTTTCCTAAATATATCAAATTAATTATCAGAACAAAAAATTTATATACATGTTAATTTCAAATATTCCTGTTTTTTACCGTTAGATATCAGTGAAAAAAAAGCGCTAGTTTCACGACAATATTTTGAATCGATTGTATACAAAGTGAAAAGTAAATTAGTACATGACCTACAGTAATAAATAAATATTAATTAATTTACAGTATAGATTCTACTTCTAAATGATATATGCGATATTCGAACTTTACACAGGTTTTTGGCTCCCAACCATTTTAGGCACTGGATTTACTTCCGAAGAAGAAGGTTAATAGCATTCATCTCATATTAAGATTACACTGGTATGCTATGAAATTTTTTTGTCTGCTGTGAGGGTTTTTTCAACTCATATTATATAATTCGACCATGCTGAATTCGAAAATGACATTGGTTTTCCTCAATCAGGTCAGGTTTTTTCTCTATTGGCCATTTATTATAAGTCCAATTTTATCCCCAAATTTATTGATTTTTTTAGCTTAAACACTGTAGATACGAGTAATATTATAAGAACACTCGTGAAAAATGAAAACATTGTATGAATAAATACTTTTATTCATACAATGAATATGGAAAAAAGTTTATTGAGGAAGGAATGAAGTTTTTTTGGGTTTCCGTCTGTGTTTTTCTTCGGGCACGTCTCGCTTCAAACACCAGCAATAGTCCGCCAGCATATTGATATCCCAGTTTCCCTGGTACCTCTCTTCCATTATTTTGATATCTTGGTGAAATCGTTCACCCTGTTCCTCACTATAATCCCCGCAATTTTCAGGAAAATAGTCCAAGTGGGACCACAGAAAGTGCATTTTTATGGACATGCGCGACCCATGAGCTTTGAAAGCTTCCATCAAGTTTTCGACAACGGACTCGTATTCTGGACTTCTACGCTTGCCAAGAAAATCAGTGACAACTGATTTGAATGCCTGCCAGGCATTCTTCTCAGTTGGAGTCATTGCGTTTTCGAACTGAGTATCCTTGATCAAAGTTCGAATTTGAGGACCATCAAAAACCCCAGCATTTAGTTTAGCATCAGATATATGAGGAAATTTACTCTCGAGATATCGGAATGCTGAACCCTCCTTATTCATTGATTTGATGAAATTTTTCATCAAGCCCAGCTTAATATGAAGTGGTGGGAGCAAAATTTTTGTTGGTGGTACAAGGGGCACTGAAACGACATTATGCGACCCAGGTTCAAAATTCTCTCTGGATGCCCATTCACGCTGTGCATAGTGCTTCTCATCCGCTCGGCTATCCCATTTGCAGAGGAAACATGGGTATTTCGTGTATCCCCCTTGCATTCCCAATACAAATGCCACAATCTGAAAAAAAATGAAAATATTTAAAGAATTTAGAGAATTTGTTCTATCAGATAAAAAAATCTATGCATTGGACTGTATCACTTCTGTGGGGAAGTTAAGTGTTCTTATACGCTCTCAAATAACCTTTGGAAAAACAACATAGTCAATAGCAATAGTTTACTTATGATATTAGTATTACCTTCAAATCTCCACAGATCCTCCAGTTATGTTGGTCGTATACGAGAGCATCCAGTAAAATTTTCATGTTATCGTAGCTCTCAGTAAGTTGTACGGAATTGCTACAGGGACTGATGCAACCCTATTCCCAATGTTGAGAAATACTGTTTTCAAACTTCGTTTAGACGAGTCTATAAATAGCCTCCATTCTCATGCGTTATATGGCAGGCCCAAGGATTCGATTAGCCCCTCAACATTGCAGCAGTACACTAAGGAAGAGGTATTTTCGTGCACTGCAAAAAACTTGCGGAATTCTTCCTCTCGTTTCCTATACCAGGAGAATGTTGTTCCCGGAGCCAGCAAGTTGTCCTCTCGAAGTCGTGAGCCCAAGATCTCGGCAGCTAATTTGGAACGTCCTAAATCCCTGGTAAGATCATTAAGTTTGGCCTGGTTGAGAGGCCTCGGCTCATTTGAAGCGGTATTTTGAGGTATATACGACTGGGACTGGTCATTGGCATTGGTCATTGATTCATCATCAGAATCATCGAAGTCCAGGGTTTGAGGTGGGTCGGGTATTGGAATTCCAGGACCATGGGGTATAGGTCTCATAGCAGAAGGAATGTCAGGGTATACAACAATGTGTTTAATCTTCTTGTTAACTCCTGAAAATAGAAACACAGAAACATGGATATAAAACTTGCATATGAAATAGAAGAAGCATTCAGACAGTGGCGGCTCGTGAGGGAAGGCTGCGGTCTGTAAGATATGAAATAGGTCGATGGAGTCTGTATATTTTCTTTCTTTTTCATTCATATTGTCCCTTCGGGGACAATATGAATGAAAAAGAAAGAAAATATACAATCATTGTATCTGTAAATGTAACTTGTATAACAATATGTATGTGTAAATGTATTTTCTATAACAATATGTATATGTAAATGTATGATTACCATTATGGTGAATATTATGCTATATATGGTGAATATTACATTATGGTGAATATTATGTCAAGTTTCATACGAGGATTTCAAAATATTTAAGAAAAATAAATTTATAAGCCCACCTTGGAGGTTTGTCATGCAGAAATAGTAATCTGTCACGTGATCCTTTCCTTCTCTCCAAATCATGGGAATTCCAAAAGGCAAAGATTTCGCTCTGCCTTTGCTCCATCTTCTCAAATTTTCAATGCACGTCTTGCAGCACATATGAGGGGCGAAATTTTTGTCCTGGTCCCCTAGCTTAATTCCAAAGTATGCTCTATACATTGTCTTCACAAATTTAGTGATTTGGGACTGGTTATTTGGCATGGTAACCGTCCCACATATGTAGCAGAATCTATTGGGATCATTTTTACACGCTCTATTCATTATGAAATATTTTATCTATATGCCTGAAAAGTAAAGAAAGATATTATACAAGTGAAACAAGTGATGATAGATGTTACTGTTCCAATTCCGCTTTGACAAAATCACGAAAAATTATATTTTACTTATGAGGCCATAGCCGGATAACCTGAGCTGATTGAGAAACACGGATTGCAGATTCGAAATCAGCAGGAAAACCTCTATAAGAATCACTTACAAAACCCTTGACAGCAAAATTGATGCATACCAGTGTTATAGTTTCCTACTAATTTGGGGGCGAAAAGGGGAAGTGATAAGCGCATTATTTTTTTAATAATATCTTATTCTGACATTCTAAGAACTAATTATGTGCGCAAGAATTAACATTGAGAATCGACAAAGGCTGAATATGTTACTCAATTTTTCATGTGAAAATATTTTTTTCTTCATCGAGTCACAGAATAATTCTTAAGCATACCATGAAGTTTTTAAGTCTCGAAACAAAATGTTTGAAAAAAAAACATTTTTTTTCCTTGTCATCTTTTGTATGCAGTATAGGAGAAGCGAAGTCTTATACAGGGTGGTCCAAAAGTCCCTATCTATTTTGCTGAAATAATAGTATTTTACGATAAAAATGTAACATAATTAGATGTATATTTATTTATTAAGCTTAAGTCTAATATTCGACGTGAGCACCATCAGTGTCTCTGCAAATCTCAACTCTGTCCACTGCATTGCTGAACACATTCTCAAGCATCTCGAGGGTTATTTTAGCGACTGCCGTGACAATGCAGGTTCGCAAATCCTGCAGGTCTGTAACTCTTGTTTTGTAAACCTCAGACTTTATAAAGCTCCACGCAAAGAAGTCTAATGGTGTTAAATCTGGAGGACGTGCTGCCCACGGCCTGTTCCACCGTCCAATCTAGCGATTTGGTTAGAGCTCATCAAAGTACGCCGGAACGATGTTTGCATAGTGACATGGAGCTCCACCTTGTTGAAAGACAACAGTGCCGAGAATGCCATCTGATCGAAGCTGGAGTTCAAGAAACTGCTGAAGCATGTCAAGATAAATTGACCTGTTACCGTAGCTTCTGCAAAGAAAAAAAGTCCATAAATATTCTATTTTGTCATACCCAACCAGACATTAACTTAAGGAGAATCTCTCTCCCATTCGTAGAACGCGATTGGTTTTTCACTCGCTCAGATACGGCAATTATGCCGATTAACCTTTCTGCATGTGTGGAATGTCGCTTCATCGATGAAGAGAATGTGGTTTCATAAATTTTCTGTATGAATTTTTTTCAATCAATTCTGTGCACATGGCGACTCGTCTTAAATAATCCTCTTTGTGTAACTCATGTAGCACTTGAATATGGTAACTTTCTTTTTTAATGTTGATTTTAAAATCCTTAGAACAGTCTTTTTCGGTATGCTTAGTCTACGTGATGCTGTGTGAGTTGACATTCTAGAATTTGTTTCAAAGGCATCTCCTACCAATTCGACATTTTCTTGAGAGGTACCTGGACGTCCAGATCTTGCCTCACCCTGTTCTTTTAAATTTATTGACCAGCTCGCAAATTGTTTTGTTTGTAGGTCCTGGTTTGTGAAATCTTCTTTCGAATTTTTGTCGAATTTCTTTGCACTTCTTCCTTTGGAGGTAGTGTTACTACCATCGCACGTTCTTGTACATCCATCATCATCTATGGCCTGTAGAAAATAAAATAATTATTTCAGCAAAATAGATAGGGTCATTTTTATGTAGAAAGGAGCCAAGGAAGGGGTCCCGTAAAAATGACCCCCTTTATAAGAAAGAGAGAACCAAAATCAAGGTCCCCGCTGTTTAAAATGCTATTTTTTTTAATTTGGAAAGATTGTGTAGTGTGTTAAATGTATGCGTGTGTAGTGAAGAATAGAGGGAGAAGTGTGTGTTTGAAAGTATGCTGGACTGCTCACAGGGTAGATGAGACACGGAAAAAGATCAGCTAAGGAGGACAGTGACCGGAGAAACAGGAGTTCCAGCACTCCCTGTTTCCTGCCTAACATTCCCCTGGAGTACCTCCCTGGTCGATTGGTGTCTACAATCTCCTATAAACAATCTCCTCCTGTATATTAGTTCACTACACACTTTATCTCAATGCATTATACTGTAAACTGCTGTGAAGATAACCTGTTACCTAAACGTGTTATTTATAATACGCCACTGATAGTATAATGCATGATAACTGCCAATCCCTCCATCTATCTACTCGTCACAATCTTCCACACGACTATCCCCTTACCTTCAACAACACACAACTCAATCCTTCCCCTTCTCTTAACATTCTTGGCATTTCCTTTTCTCGTGAACTGTCCTGGAAAGATCACATATACTCTCTTTCTAAAACACTTCTGAGAGGGTAGGTGTGCTGTACAGTTTCTTCACCTCCACTCAGTTGCTGTCTCCGTACAGGGGTCTTGTTCGCCCCTGTATGGAGTATGCTTCTCATGTGTGGTGTGGTTCAACCCACACAGCCATACTTGACCGGATGGAATCAAAGGCTCTTCGTTTCATCATTTCCCCGCCTCTTACTGATTATCTTCAAGCTCTCTCTCTTCGCCGCAATATTGTCTCACTCTCTCTTTACTATCGCTATCATAACGGACATTGCTCTTCTGAACTCTGTAACTGTATGCCTCCACCTTTAAGGAGAGCACGCAGTACCAGACTTTCTACACTTTCTCATTCCTTTACTGTCCAACTATCTAACGCAAGGGTTAATCGGTATTTTCAATCTTTCAGCTACTGAACCGGTGAACTCTGGAACAATCTTCCTCAATCCATCTTTCCTCCTGTCTATGACCTCCCATCTTTCAAACGCAGAGTGTCTAGGCATTTCGAAATCCCCGAATCTTGATTTTGGCTCTTTTCTTCTATGGGGTGGGGGTGGGCGTTTTTGCGGGCATTCGCCCTTGGCCCCTCCTTCCTGCATAAAAAATATTATTATTCCATTAATTACCATAAATTTTATTTTCAATTTTAATTCAAGAAAAATTTGTTTTTCTTGAACTTACAAAAAAAAACCTCCATTGAAGACAGAATAATATTTTCTTCTATTAACTTTAAAATTATTGGAAAAAGTGAAAAAGTAATGCCTCACCTCAGAATTTTTTTATTTTCTATGTGTTGCTGCTCAAGAAAATTATATTCTTTTTTACGTCAGTATTAACGAATGCCAAACAAATTTTATATCACTGGAAAGTGAATTTTATGTTGTACTCGTATATTATTCTGATTATTCTGGAAAATTGTATAAAATGATCTTTTTACTGATTAAGTGACCACATTGGAAAAATGTCTCATAGGAAATAGTTTGTATACAAATTAGACTTTTTTAAATTTGGATTAAGTAAAAAACTGGGGGGGGGGTACTTTTTATTTGCTTATTACATAACATTTGTAAATACTACAGGTTTTATCTTAGTATTTTATTCATGGTTCCTTTTGCAATATGCAGTCTTCCAATCCCAGATGGCGACATGAATCCCCAAATCATGACAAAGTTGATGTTTTATTGTTTGACTTCCTCTCCAATAAAACGTCTCTCATAGACATTTCAACTGTGGTTATTAACACAGAGTTGATTCATCATTATAAATGACTTTCCAATCTTCAACTGACCATGTTTTCTGCACAGTGCTTTTAGTCCAGGCAATTTGTAGTTAGACCTGGGCAAAATTGCTTCAGAAGCTTTCTAAACTGTTTCCAGCTCAGGAACGATTGCCGAATAACATATCCAAAATCCGACAAAATTGGACCCCGGGAACACCCCCAAAAATGAAATTCAAAATGGCAGACTGGATGTTTCCTACGAAAAAAAAAAATATATAATTTAGGCTTTTATTTATAGAGATACATTTGATGCTTTTTCTTTCAGTTGTAATGTTTTAAATAATTCAACAATATACAACACAACCAGTTATTACGCAAATATAATGTTATATAGCTTTTTACAGATTTTTATAATCAATAATACAACAATTATTTTTTTCCCAGTTTCAAGTTATGCTCATTACAGAAGAAGTGATACCTGGTCACAAACATACAGAAATTAATCCTCTTCATCACTATCATCGGATAGATTACCGGTACTTGGGTTGTTATCGCAACCACTGATTTGGCACTCGCCACAAGCGGCTGAACAGGGCATTCCATTACGCTTGCATCCACATCTTGAAGTAGCACATTTCGTCTTGCAGGAGCAGCGGATCATGTTGAGTAGATAATTTGGAGCTGGTGGCTTGTCGCAGGCTGTAGGGTAGTAGGAATTATTCTTTACATACCAACCCCACTGTTCTGCATCGATCTTCTCTTCTGTAAACTTCCAGATTAGTATTTGAAAGTATGTGCGAAAGCTGTGGTACTTTGTGGACGCATCGGTAGGTGGCAAACGTTCGGGTGTAACAAAAGATTTAGCTGTAGCTACCTTTTCAACTAACATTCGATGACGTAGTGCGTTAGTGGATTCAAGTGTTTTGCAGCCATACAACAGAAGCATTGCCTTTCTTCCAGCGGCTTCAATGTCAGAGTGTTGGCAACAATCAGAACATAATGTATTTGCAACTGAACGGAGTTCAGCCACCTTCATCAGTGTGTCGAATGCTTTGGCTTTACCGATCGAAAAAATTCTGGATGTGCTATCACAGCCCGTGAAAGCATGCACAAACAGGAGATACTTGCAGATGTCATTGCCTAACAATGATTGAATGCTGAGAATATCATACACAGGATTAGGAGATGGTCCCCGTCTTATATCGCTGCGATAGTACAACTTGAAACCACTGTCCTTGGCATGGTACAGAAGGAGAATCAGCAAGTCGGTGTCTTCCCCTATTACTGTTGTAGTTGCATTTTCTGATGAGGAAACTGCTGCACGAACGATGTCCACATCAGCATCCCCATCTGCGTTGTGAACAGTACACCCGTGCTTCTTCAACATCTCATCTACGAGGGAAATAAATGCTTGCGTGTTGTTTTCATTAGCCAAGAAGTGTTCCTTCTGGCCAACAAACTTCATGCTTGGACTGAGATTCATATTTCTGCTTGTCTTGGTGCTGCGTCTTCTGTGGGTCATGTCCTTGATCGTAGGAGAGCTGCTGTAGCCATCAAAAACAATGATTGCTTTTCCATATGTTTTCAGAGTGAAATCGGCATATGAGTTGGCGATGCTGTCATATGTTTCATCTTGACGCCAGGAAACACGATGTAGTAGAGATCCACCATCCAATACGTACTGGTCTGTGCACTGAATTTCTTGAACTTCTTCCATGCGTAAAGTGTCAGTGTATTTGATTATTGCATGAGCTAGCTGAGACTTATCGTGTTTCCTCAAGATACTTCGTGATTCGAACAATGCAGGAGGATATGCACACAGTTCGTAACACATGACATCTTCAAGATTCATGTCTCCGCCAGTGGCAACAGTCATCATTCTCTGAAACAGTAGTGCAGGATCTACTTCTATATCTGAAGCATCAGTGATCACAACGGCAGAAGCAGATCCTAGTGTTTTCACTTTGTCAGATCTTTTGGCAGAATATGTAAAGGCTTGTTTCCCAATCATTTTTACGACAATGTTCGTACCGATTGAATGCAATTGATGAACGTTAACTCCAGGATCAGCAGTTAGCCCTGTTACAATGTTGCAGAGACCCGAGGTAGAATGGAATGGGGATAAGGATTCCAGACGTTCAAGTACTTTCTTCATGTCATTACTGTCCCTGATTTGTCTACTTCCCCTCATTTCCTTGTGCTGTTCACTACTTTCCAACAAAACTCTGGTGTATTCCTGCATTGCTAAGTTATAAGTGGAACACAGAGGCATATGAAAGAGCCACGTTGTCCTTTGGATGTCTGTAAATCCACTTCCGGGTGTCAGTCCGCCTCTGCTTTTCAGGGAACGCATTAGTACTTGTTCTATCACCAGGTCTGTGCCGAGTCCGGCCCATAATCTGTCGCTTCTTCTTACCACAAACTTACCTTCCTGGAACATTTTGTTAACGGCTGGATTTTCAGAAGGCAAACTTAACATTTTCTGCAGGTACAGGTATATCGATTTCAGGTAATTGTGATGTCCGGCTGCTGCAATTATGGGGATGGTCTCCAGCATAGCTTGCAAGTGCAAATCCCACGAGCCGGTTCTGTCTGCTGTTATCAAGGAACGTGCAATGTTGATCATTCGCTGATATTCCAACCAGAGTTGACTTGTTTGCGAAGTAGATTGTAGGTCAGTTTTCTTCGCATCCAAAGTGGTAGCAATCTGAGACAATGCATTCGAAGATTCCACATCCTCAACTGATTGTTTGGCGGTCATAACATCGTCGAGCAGGTCACAAGCTTCCTTATGGAGGTCATGAGGAGTTCCATCTTCATTACGAGGGAAAACGTCTGCGACTAGTAAGGTACTAAGAGCTGCATCTACTATCATATGACCACGTATCGCTCTTGAAACAGCTTTTCCAGACATCATGTGTTGCACGGCATTTGGTCCGTATATTTCTTGAAGTACTTCAGACAATCCTGAACCATTCATAAGAGTACCGACTGCTCCCAAAAGATTCATCAGAGTGTGAAATGATCCCAGCATTAAAACAATGTCCTGCAGGTCTCTCTGTTCATTGATGATTTGGGAAGCTTTCCAGAACAAAGGCTGATCAAAGGTAATAATGCATGGGACTTTTTGATCGCGTGCTATCTTGCTCAAATATAGTAATGTCGAAAATATGCAGGTCATGTCAGTTGACGACATATCTATGATGGGAAGGAACGTGATCGACGTCACACCTGGATGTGAGACACTTGATCCACCGTGAATTGCCTGCATTGTTCCGGACCAACTTGGACCTGATCTTTCTGCTGAAGATATCTGCCAGAGAAGACTAAGTCGACTTATGGTGGCAGTGGGTACTGGAAGTTCGCGGAATGAGATGTCCCTCAACATGCTTCTCGCGTGTCTATATTCCCTAATGTCAACGGTTGCAATCTTCTTAATGTCATTGTCACCAACATTACGCCTGTGAATAGAAGGGTGGATCTTGATCTTCGGAGTTATTGCGGCAATCATACCCATTCCATGAAAGGTATTCTTCCCACAAAGTGCAGACATCATGATCGACGTTATCTGCTGCTAGAAGGACTGCAGTGTTTTCATCAACAGTAAAAGAGCCAGACCCACTTGCCAGCGCCGCGTTTCTTTCGAATCTTGTTACTTCTGCATACGACGAACAGTAACCCAGCTGATGGAGAACGTCAATAAGGTACCTTGACCTAAAGTTGTGGTGTAGCTGAACCGACAAACCGATCTGTAGTGGACATAGTAATCCTCTAGGACGGGTTGCTTGCATAATGCTCTGCCCAATTGCACCTATTTTTCTTGAAGCATCCTGTCCCGCAAATGCTTTTGATAATAGCAATTTCAGACTGTTGGGAATGTAATCAAGAGCACTTTCTGCAGTGATGTCATTTGGAGATGGATACACATCTTTTCTAGGCGAGTCGACAGACTTGATATCACTTCTGATTATTTTTGCAGCAGCTTCTACTAGGTAAATCTTCTGTAGCTCTATATCTATATCACATTCTTTCGACTTTTTGTGATAATCTATAAGAATTTCATTAGCTGTCTCTCGTAGTGTTACTACATCTGCCTTCCCACTTTCACCTGATATTATGATCTTGTCTCCGTAACGTTCTAAAAGCTTTCTCTTCATGTGCCTGCGTTCGTAGACAGAGCTCTGACTTCCTTGAAGATATTCCTCCATTTTGGAAATTAGGTCTCCAATCAACAGTTGTTCATCATCATTCTCTTCCAGGTAAGCACAGGTCTGAAGGAATGCTTGGTGTTGCTCTTCATTAGTTGGTCTCCCTTTCTTCGAATCATGATCGTCGGAGGAGTATGCGCGAGGAATGTTTTTTCCACTTCGAAAATTTACGCTGCAGGTTTGATGGTAGACACAATCTGCAGCAGGAAGATCACGAAGATAATACTCCAGACGGCCTTTTACATTAAACGACCATTCATCGCAGCGGCTTTCACAGCACCTTTTTATGGTTTCGGAGAACTCTGTAGTTCTTATTTTGACATGCTCTGATTTTGGTTTGTGTTTGGAAAAAAAGTCCACAAAGGTATCACAAAACAAACAGTGAGTAGCACTGGAAAATGCGTATTCATGAAAACGAGCACTTTTCCTTGGTATTGCCTCGGCTGCGGTCTGTCGCTTCTTTATTTCAATGGTCTTTTTATCCGTAAACCTTTTCCTACATACAACGTGAACACTTATTCCAGCTGTTGCAACAACATCGCTTCCACGGCTGCGGCTGGATGCATTTATACCATCTGCTCCTTTTGCGAGATGTGAACCACTTCCTGTCCGCTGTCCAATTTCTCCTTACAAATCACGCACAATTCTTCAGGGGTCTGCATTCTTGAAGGCGGACGCACACCGAGTCAGCCGTACACCGAGTCAGTCTGAAACAGAAAACACAAATTAACAAACTGTGTTGCAGTATTTAAAAGGAGTACATAATAACAGTTTTAAAGAAAATGACAAGCACAAATACGCAGATTTGATAGTGGGTAGTAGGAATTAAAGAGTTGTATATAATATAAGTTTATAAAGCTGTAGCAATGTCCATTCTCACATACACTCCATACAGTATATTTTATTTACATTACGTGACGTCATAGTTTAATACTAGCCGCCTAATACAATTTTTAGTGTCATATAGGTTAATTTAGAAACGAAAATGTGTTTTAAAACATTTTACTGATCAAGAAAAACGTCATAACTCTCTCTACAAAGCGAAATTAAAATTTATTGTATTTCGTAGGAAACTGCCAGTCCGCCATTTTGAATTTAATTTTTGGGGGTGTTCCCGGGGTCCAATTTTGTCGGATTTTGGATATGTTATTCTGCAATGGTTCCTGAGCTGGAAACAGTTTAGAAAGCTTCTGAAGCAATTTTGCCCAGGTTGAAGCTATTTTTGCTCTAGATTGCCTGGACTATTTCCTATTTTTGAGATTCAGACGTCGAAAGATTTTGTCATTTTTTGCAGTAGACTTTCTTGGGCTGCCTGAACAGGGTTTTGCTCTGATAGAATGCGACTGCTGATAACGTTTTACAGTTCTTACGACGGTTGAATAGTGATAAGTGTGGAAGACAAGAATGGTGGTAAGACTGGAAAGTCCAAACTTGTGTAGAGTACTGATAGAATATCAAAAGGTAGCCTTGAGAAGTAGCATTGAGTCAGTAGTATTGGTGCGCACTCACTAACTACATGGCCCGTGTTTGCTGGTTTGTAACTGTTAACAACTACGATAAGTCTGTAAATTTCATTGAGTTCTTCTCCCTACCTGAACATAACATCAAACGATGTATTTGGGGGTATGAAGGAGCCCCTGATACAGTAACCAAACATTTGCAAGCCTATGCGGAGTACAAGTCTCGAAGAACACTTCTCCAGTGCAAAATGGTGTTTCCTCAAGTTCATTGGGAGTTTGCACGAGGGTCACCTACTCAGAACGATAAGTATTATAGTAAATGTGATCGATTCGACACACTGGGTGACTGGTCTCGTGAAGCAAGATGTGGGGGCAGAGGAACTACTCCAAAGTGTACGACTTGTGGAATCTTGTGAGGATTGCTGGGTTCTGATAAAGGAAATATATCAAATTCAGGGTTCTGTATACAAAGAAATTTGTATATAGAATTTGTATAAATTTGTATAAATTTGACGAACCAGTTAGTGAACTACGTTATCTCCAAATGCGAATCGACTGTTTTGAACGTTTCTCATCCTATGTACTCCGGCCCTGGCAACGGAAAGTTTTGTACAAGTTGGATAATAAGTAGGTTTTTAACAATCATATTATAAGCAGATTTAGTGTCAGCACAAGATATCTAAACAGGTTTATTTAACATTGTTGTTGCAGTACCATTAGGCATTGCCACAATCACTTGGGGTCTAAGTTTAGTATAATACGTAAACCGATGAAACAAAGTATGAACCTTGGTTCTAGGATGCGTTGCAAAACTGAAATCTTTAAATTCATCATCCATATTAGGATTAAACATTAAATACAAAGTCTGTGACAAAGCGGGCAAGTAATTTTCATTTTTTTCAGAAATGCCACAAGCACCATACATATTCGTTTTAGGAATCACCTCTATTTTAACAGCATTTATCTTATACCAACGCCAAAAATTAAGAAACTTTAAATTCTCCTGAGGTATTTGATTCAAAGCTGGAGATATTTTCGATATCGCCAAATCTTTGCTCAGAGTTATCTGTTTGTCCATTATCAACTTCACTAACGTCGTTGAACTTCTCTTCAAAAGCGGCGGGAATTGCGGCGGTGGTACCAGTGGAAATTCCGTCTTCCGTTTCCAAACCGCCTCCTCCGAAACCTTCTTCGAAACGCCATCGACGCCAAATTTCCAAACAACCCAACGGTCAACACTCAATGTAGACTTATCCGCTCGGAATTGACAAAGACTACCACGGGAACGGGGTCGAACATTCTTTTTATACCCCCGTACTTGCCAGACATGACGAAACCATTCTTACATTGTTTTGATGTGTTGTAAACAAACAAACAAAACATCTTTATTGCGGATCATTCGCAATCCATAGCCACTTAACCTAACGTACAATTACAATCTTACGTATACACTGAATTTAATACAAAAATAAGGCCAACATAGCCACTTAACCTAGCATACTGGCATACTGTTTGATTAATTATCTGACAATTTTATGTATATTGTTATTACATGAGATATCTTATAACACTTACAACACTTATAACACTTATTATAACATAGCCACTTATTATAACACTTATTACAACACAACTTAATATGCATATATAATCTTTGCTACATTACAAAAATAAGGTATTGTAAACCAGCAGTTGTCTGAACCAAGACTGCCATATAGGTGAGAGGTACACAGTATCTGAAGACAGGACATTGTACAATAACAAATTAGAGCTGTTACGCGTAGTAAACATAAAACTCGCACTGTACCATTTAGGTCCCCTACACAGCATACAAAAAATATTATTATAAGCAACAGAGAGTTTAATCATAGGAGTTTTTGTATAGTCCACCACAGATGGGATGTATACAATGCAGTACAATAAGTTCAAGTTTTAACTGATTCTGAACACACACCAAATTTCCTTACTAGCATGTTACCCTGTACATACAGCTTTTTACGTTGCCCCTCAATATCGAGTTCATCTCGCAGCTCGTGAGTAATTACATGACCTAAGTATTTACATATGTCTTTGACGGGTATAGTCTGACCATTATTTCAAAAGACCCATATGATACATGTTTCAGTAGATTACACCTAAAAATCAAAATATAACTCTTTGTCCCATTATAGGTCATGTCATTTTCTATACCATGTTGTTCACATATCTCTAATAGTACTCTCAGCCCATAGGGAGAGGGTGACAGAAGAACAAGGTCATCATCATACACTAAATGATTAAGTTTTTCCTTTCCAATGATACAGCCAGTACGTGCAGTTTTTAGTTCATTGGTAAGGTCATCCATGTATATACAGAAAAGATAAGGTGATAATATACCTCCTTGCCTAACACCATTAGTTACCTTAAAACCTGGTGATACAGTGCTTTTCCATCTTACAAACATGGTCTGCTCTCTATACCAGAATGCAAGTATCCTAAGTATATAGTTAGGTACCCCTCGACACAAGAGTTTCTTGAAAAGTTTGTGATGGTTAACTCTATTAAATGCTTTTGATGCATCCAAAAAACAGGAATATACATTGCTACTTGACATCTTATACTTTAGGACGGCTTCCTTTAGCATATAAATACACACGTCAGTACTATGTTTCACTCTAAAGCCAAATTGATTGTCATAAGTCTGCAAGTAAGTACTTATCCTATTATAAATGACATATTCTAACACCTTAGAAAGTATACTGGCAAGTGCTATTGGCCTATAATTATTCTTATCACAGATACTAGCACCCTTATTTTTTACAAGTGGCAATACAACTGACAAAATGGACTGTGGCATTGTGGCAAGTACCCATGTATCATACAGCTTGTGAAACGCATTGCAAGCATAGGTATTATATGAGGGCTACAACATTTTAAATGTTCTGCTTGTATGCCATCTAGGCCACAACTTTTGTTATCATCTAACTTATGAATAGCATTCCAGATTTCTGAGTCATTAATTAGTAGCTCCTCAGAGCGTTCTACACTTAGGCATATATTTAGTCTATCCCCCCCGAGACAATTAAATAGGGTTTCATAGTGATTTTTCCACAGTTCTGCAATGTTTTTTGGCACCATGTACACCCTCTATTACATTTGGCAAGGTCAGATTACTATTTTTAATTTTATTAACCTCCTTCCAGAATTCCCAACTGGAAGTATTACTATTACCTAATTTTCTTGCTAGAGATTCTCTTCGAAGATTCTCTTCATTTTTCCTTATAAATCTAAGAGCACCCTTGAACCTAGCACGAGTTCTATTTTTCAATTGGAAGAGTTCCTCCTGTCTAGGTTTCCCCATAGCAACCCATTCCACGAATACATTTTTTGCTACATCATACAAATCAGCACAGTATTCTGCCCACCCTGGATTGACATTTAATTTCCCCCATTTTTTTATTCTTGAAGCTACTTCCACTCGCAGCCTTAATGGCATGTTCAAGCTCACCTTAATACTTATTTAAGAGCTCTATATGTTTTGCATCATGCAGGAGGGATTCCTACAAGCCAAAGCTTCTGCAGGAATCCTCACAAGCCTTAGCAGTCCATCAGTCTGCAGTGTATAGTAATCTACCTCAGAGTGACTAAGATTTGACCAATTAACCTTATAGTAATCAGCATTATCACAGTCATTTTCAAAGTCAGGTGCTACCATACAATCAAGCCCTACTATAAATGGGATATGATCAGATTCAAATACATCATAAAGTATAGACATGCTCTTGATTATATTATAACGATCGTGGGAGGCTATACAGTACAGTGGTCTAGCCACAAGTGAGTCCTCCAAACATCACTAACATATGTAAATGAGTCATTAGGGAGTAGCAATTTACTGGCAAGTTTGGAGTCGCATGCCTCACAGTAATTGATAAGAAGCTTAGCAAAATCCGAATCAGGTTTAATAATATTGCTGTTAAAATCACCAACAACTACAACACATGAAGAGTCCAGCTCATCCAGCAGTATATTTAGTTTACAAAGTCTATCTAAAAATACCTCCTCATTTTCGGCACACTCTTAACGCGTATAAACATTGAATATATACATTATTTTGTTGTCAATAGTTAGTTTTATGGCTACAACCCACTCATATTCATAACTAATGGGCTCTATAAACCTATCCAGCTGTGAGTGCCACATTATAGCTATACCTTCCTTCCTCTTCTGTCTGCCCAGAGTAATAACTTCACTATTATCATTGGGTGAGTTAATTTCCCTGTAGTTAGGCTTAATATTGTTTAAATCTTTGTACTCTTGTTTAGAGAGCCAAGTTTTCTGAAAACAAGAAATATCATGTGCAGATAAAAGTTTATTGATCTCACTGTTAGCATTGACTTTGAGGCCTCTACAGTTATAGCGACTAACACCGAGTTTGTGAAACTGGGCCATTAATTATTTTTATACACACTATCACTGTTCTCACAAGGTGTCTCCGTTGTTGTTGTTGTTGTTGTTGTTGTTGTTATTGTTGTTGTTGTTGTTGTTGTTGTTGTTGTTGTTAACCAATCAGCCCACCCTGATCGAGCAAGCCGGCAGCACGCAGGTAACCGATCACCCTCTCCGGAGTGGACCAGAGGTTCAGCGCACTAGTGATGTTGTTTTGTGTTTGTTGTTGTGCTAGAGCGGTACAGTCTGTCATAATGTGTTCAATTGTTTGTGGTGTGTCCTGGCACAGGTGGCAGGTGTCGTCTGTGAAGTTGTCTAGTCTGTGTTTATATGTCTGTAAGTTCGGCTGATGTCCACATCGGAATCGTGCTAAGTTAACTCGATCCGATCTGCTCAGGCTGATCTCTGACCTGTTAATGGGTGGCGGCTTCGCACCTAGGACCGCATTCGGACCGAGTCGTGTCAGTGCTTTGTGGGTTAGGTGTGTGTGTGTGTGTGTTTTCTGTACTGTGTGATGTCTGTGGGGCGTGGTATGGAATGGAGTATTTGGTTATAATGTCTCTCTGGTGTTACCTTAATGGCGCGAGGTGTCGGTGCATGATTGTACATGTAGTGGCAAGGGTGTTGTGGGTTAGTTGTCGCTGCTGCCATGAATTGTGTTCCCCTCATGTCTAAATGTTCCCTAACTTTCAGTATTTTTGTTTCTGTGTGCGGGTGTTCTATTGGTGTTGTTTGAGTGCATCCTGTAATGATACGAAGAACGTTGTTTTGTATTGTCTGTAAGGTGTTTATGTGTGTGTTTGAGATAATGGGTGCCCAGCATGGGCTAGCATAGTCCATAACTGAGCGGATATATTGTTTGTATATGAGTGAGGTTGTTTCCTGCTGGTGTCCAAAGTTTGTGCCTGTTAGTACCCTAAGCGTGTTAAGTCTTGACGTACATTTGTTTTTAATGTCCTGAATGTGGTTTGCAAAAGATAATGATGTGTTGGATGTGGCCCCAAGTATTTTGGTCCTGTGAGTGTGTGGAATGTTGGTGTTGTTTAGCGTAAGCTGTGGAATTATCTGGTGTTCCTTTGTGTTGCTTGTAAGCAAGGTGATGGTTGATTTTGTGGGCGCTACTTTGAGTCTATTGTGTGTGTGCCAGTCTTGTATAATGTTTATGTATGTTTGTAGGTTATTTGTAGCGGTGTCGATGTTGTTGTGGGTGGATGTTAGAGTGATGTCATCTGCATATGATGATAAGGTAAGCTTGTTATCTATGGGTGTTGGAATGTCATGCATGTATAAGTTGAACAGTGTTGGTGAGAGAACAGAGCCTTGAGGGACCGGACCCCGTTCGGAAAAAGCTTGTTTTTGGATGACTTGCCATTAAATGTGACATGTGAGTATCTTCCTGAAAGATAGTTGCTCAGCCACCTTTTGGTGTTATTGTGCATGTTTATGTTTAGTATTTTGTTTATGAGAGGGAAGCGTGGGATAGCATCAAATGTTTTACTGATGTCTATTGTTGCTAATAGTGTCTCCGTGGGATTGTATGGTGGAGTCTGCTAACGCGTATTTTTGTGGACTGAAATGGAACCGAAATGTTTCTCGTTTTGACGGATCACGTCGAAGCAAATGAAACGAAAACAGGGTTGAAGCATGAACGCAATGTCTTTGGAACAATCATATAATTCTTTTGCACTAGCAAAACGTACTTAATCTTTTTCAGGTCAATCTACATTATAATAATAGCCCAGTTTTGTTTGTTTGTTTGTTTGTCTGTCTGTTTGTTGCAGAATTGTGTCACGCTTTCAGAAATTGTGAGAAAAAAAAAATTCAGAAATTGTATTACGGGCGGCAATGTGAAGGTCAAGATTTTCATGACTGTGTTCTTTTCTGTAGTTTAGCAATGGGGGAAGGGTGGAGGTGGGGGTAATCGGGGATGGGTGTGGTAATGGGGAGGGGTGGGGGTAATGGGGGAGGGTGTTAGCCCCCAAGTTGTATGAATGGGGGTGAGGAGGTTTTGGGAGATACCAGATTCAGAAATGTTGACACAATGTGAAGCTCAAAATTTTCACGGCTGGGTTCTTTTTTTGTAGTTTAGCCTGTCTAACCGTCAGCGAAGCGGCGGGAACTGTACTAGGTTCACATTTTTATACAGATTGTTTGAGCTGCTATGTTATATCTATAAGCATACACTTTATTAATAACATTTTGAAATTTTTTTACAGGTTTTGTATCAACTATGATACGTGTTAATTAAACTGATAGGATTCCAAATAAATTAAAAGCTTTTGGAATAAATTTTTAGAATAAGCTTGCTCTTCTCCTACGTTGTCGTTCTCTTGCCAATCGTCTTCTTATTTCTGCAGCAGCCTCCATTTTCGTGGTTCATTTTTTTTTTGCCGTCATTCTTGACGGCACGGGTACACTAGTTTTTATATATTGGTCTAATAAGTTCTACTTTAAGGGGTTTGCTTTTAAATGGAAAAATTCCTATGGAAAAGCATTTTTCCTGTGTGGTCACTTAATCAGTGAAAAGACCATCAAACCCTCTAATTATACATACCCTAATTCACCACATGTCCGTCTGTTCGTCTCTCTGTCCGTCTGTCTGTCTCCCATTCAGGTCCAAACGGCTGCACCGATTTTCATGAAACTTGGTGACAACATCTAGGATCCCTGAAATGTTTTCAGCAACTTTTTATTCAGATCGGGTGTCCCAAAAACAATTTAAATTTCAAGATTTTGAACTTCTAAAATTTTCTTAAAATAAACCAAGTCCCAACACGCTTTTACAGAGTTTCATACACTTTCGTGGAATGAAGAAAATCAAGTTGGTAAATAAATTTAGAAAAGAATGTAGCCATCAAAACTTTTACTGTAGCTACGCATCGAAAGCCATGAGAGGTAGAAGAAAAATGTGACAAGTTGGAAGTTGTATTTCAAATTTAACTGCTTCGTGAGCGTCAAGTAAAATCTGTGAAGCTACATTTAAAATTTAAGTTACTCGTGAGCTAATTGTAAATGTTAAACTGTGGAGGAGTATGTGGGTAGGGCGGGTCGTACTCGGGTGACAACATGAATCTGAAGGAAATCCTACCATCAGGGGTGTCTAAATTATGTTTTTACATGGGGAATTCAAATATGAGCTTATTTTTTGGATAGGATAACTCTAACCTACATCATTTTGTATTTCTAAATTGCCAATTTTACCCTTTTGAACCCCTTTATAATATATTAAAAGATATAAGGTAAATCATTTATATTGACAAGGCCAAATCAACTTTACATATATTTATTAATAGGTGAACTGCATGTATATCACTGGATATAATTACAAAGATCATTCTCCTGACATCTTGAACTTTGCCAGGTTGCACAAATCCTGCTTTGACTCAGACTTGGACATCAGCTTCCTGCTGGTCTCCTGAGCCCTGATCCCTCCATCCCTCTTTTCCTGTGAGAAGTACTTAGCAGAAGCCTCAGTCACCATTTTAACAACCCTCTCAATGCTTTGTGTGTGGCAAGGCCAGTTGCGCACCTCCATAGGGGTGTTGATGAAGTTTTTAACCTCTGAGGTGCTTAGAGAGCAGGTGAGAGGTGGCTCTGACACACCTTCTGACCAGCTGATCAAGTCACCGATGCTGGAAGCATCACAATTGATGTCAGGTGTCCTTCTGCTCCTAACAGAGGAGTCCCCCAGCTGAGTGTCCGGGTCCCCCTCTCCCTGATGGCCAGGATTCTCTTCACCCCTTCAATCCTCTCCTTCTGATCCTCAGAGCAGAGTAGTGTTTGGAGGATGACTTCACTGTGGGCATACCAAGCAGATCTTCTCACAGTTGGCATCACAATATCCAGCACCTCCTTTCTCTGGGACTTGAGTCAGTCCAGCTGAAAGAGGATGTGCCTAGGCCCTTCGATCCAGGAGTGCTTGACCTTCACGTTGAACCAACATGGGTAATACACTCCAATGGTGAATTCCACAATGAATTGCAGAATCTTCAGGTTCTTTCCTTTAAGTCCGTGCTTTGACACCCAGAGCCTGAGAAGTCTGTTCGCTGTGGTGAGCCAGCGGCTGTGGTTTACTGGTCCTATCTCTAACAGAGCCAGCCCTGCAGGAAGTACTCCATCCCTGACTGCACAGACAATTTTATAGCCATAGTATTGATCAGTTGAGAGATCTTGAATGACCTTGTCAGGAAGCTTGATCAGTGGAGGGCCAACAGAGATTCGGGTGAAGTTTGGATTGATATCAAAGTCTGTAGCAGAATCAAGGAGCTTTCCTATTGGCCCGGATAATTTTTTGTCCGACAGAGTAGGGCCATCAAGGTCAACAATGAGATGGCGCAGGGGAAGTTCAACAGTGTGCAGGTTGCACACTAACCAGACCAGCTTTCTCCCCAGGTGCAGCTCCAGCTTCCGCATTACTCCAGCTTTCACACCAGTGTTGACATTTGTTGAGTCTCCTCCAATGGCCAACAAGGTCTTATCATAACCCCTCTCTTTCAGCCAGGCAAACAGGACCTTAGCAATCTTCTCCGCATGTGACTCCTCTTTAGTTGCTTTCTCTGGGGTAAAGTGGAACAGATAGTAGCTGCCAGGCTCACTAACAACACTATAGTGTTCTTCCTTGATCTTTGCGGGAAAAGATTGGTCACTGCCCTCAGCTTCCATCATCACATTGGTCAGGTCAATCCGCACATCAAAGAGGATGCAAGAGATCCCCCCCCTCCTCCCTGCACTTCTTCTCGAACTGTTCCCCCAGCTCTCTCATCAACTTCTCCTGTGCTCTCTTGACCTTGCTCTTATCAATCACTTTACTTGTATTGTCTTCTGTGATGATTCCTGCGTCAATCAGAGCTGCTGTTGCTATCGCTGCAGTTGGCCTCAGCCCTATGCCATACCTTACACTAGCAAGGGCAATGTTTTGAATCTCATCATAGTTTTTCTGTACCTTTGCCGAAGCTGCTGGCTCAGGGTCAGTTTGAGGGAAGAGCTCAACTTCAGGAACAAACTCATCTTCATCACCACTTCTCTCCAATTCCAGATCCTCATCACCATCGGCCAAAAATCTTTTAACATCCTTCCTGGCTGCCTTCTCTGCTACTGCAGCACTTTCCTCCTTGCTCCTTCTCCTTTTCTCTGCCTTCCTTTCCATCCACTGCCTTTTCAATGTCCTCACCTGTCTCTTGTGCTCTGGTAGATCAGGACCCCCTATTTGGTGGGGTCCCTTACTTCCAACCTTCTCTTTCTGTCCCTTGATGTAGACAAGATCTTTCACAGGAATCTTTTTCTCTCTGCTGCAGGAACAGTTAATGTGGGCTTGGATAACACAGCCCTCACAGCCTCCCCCCACAACTGGTAATCTGACACTTGCAAGTCAAAATATCAAAGAACTTGTCTAACTTGACAATGAACCTCTCTTTGGCATCAAGTTTGCCCTTCCCAAGAGAAAACTTCACTGCCTGATTCCAGACCTCCTTGAGCTTGGACATGATGGTCACTTTTTCATTGATAACAGGTGGCTTGAAAAGAGCATCAGCTTTGCTCCACTGACAAATCAGACCAGGGTAGATGTCACTCACCAGCTTGTCCACTGGGTAGATAATTACAATTAAGTGGAATGGCACACCTTTTTATTTGAGTATTTAAATATTATTATTATTATATGAATTACATTATATGTGTTTATATGAATTAGTTAGAACAATGCTCTATGAGAGATAACGTGAGCAGCCATGATAGAAAATGTGAGAAGACATATTCTGGGGTAACTACAATAGTAAAATAATCAACAATTTAATAATAATCAACTGCAAAATGATGTAGGTTAGGGTTATCAGAATTAAATATTTTCTTCAGAATTGTGTTCTTTATACCAGAATATGTCATTTGAACACCCCTCTCCATTGATTTAAAAAAAATGCATAGTATGACCCGCCCTAGTATGTGGGGCGCAGAGTGCTGGAGATGGAGTTGCCGGGACGGAGAAGAAGAGGAAGACCGAAGACGAGATGGAGGGACTGTGTGGTGGCGGACATCAGGGAGAAGGACTTGGAGGAGGACGTGGTATATGACAGAAGAGAGTGGAGAAGACGAACCAAAAACAGCGACCCCATGTAAAGATGGGATAATAAGCTGCGGAAGAAGAAGAAGAAGAAACTGTAACTCGCTTAAAGACTATCCCACCCTGTAGGACGGGTATTTTTGCCGGTCAGAATAATATATTTCACGAAATTCTCTTTCTAACGATATAATTTTGGAGGACATTCATTAAAAGAGATAGAAAAAAATATAATTTTCAAAAGCAACACGTAAATTTCAGAGGCTGTGCATATATATATATATATATATATACGTATGTACAAGAAAGGCAGTAACAGTAAATCCTCTAAGCAAGTACTCACACTTTGGCCAAACCTTTTACCTCCTATAAAATTAACATGCCAGCAGCTTATATGAGTTACATTACAAAGCTGACGAGGAAGCTTCTAACAATGGCTGTATCCTGCAGCGCGGGACAGGTCAACGCGAAGAAGAGGCGACGTCAAACCGAACCATCAAAGCGCTGGTGGTCAAACTTCATCAAATCTCCTTGCAGCGTGCTGTCTACGGTTGGCCAGACTGGCAGTCGACGGACTGTTGCGTGGCACGGTCAGAGTGCCGATCGGCTCCCCGGGCCGGACCTATTTAAAGACTACTCCAGGCCTCACTACAACTTACACATGTCACCATACACAAAGACATAGACAAAATAGGACCATGAGACACATACAGAAGCATAATATTAAAATATTACAGAACAACGTAGATGGCCTCACAAACAAAATCATGTAGCTTAGGGAATTCGTACACAAACAAAATCATGTAGCTTAGGGAATTCGTACACAAACAAAACATTCACATAGCACTTAAGAAGATGCAAAACTAAAACGCATACACAAAACACTCACCATCCCTGGACAAAAAGGGCACTGGACGACTGTCCCGTTCTAACGGAATATTGATGCTGTTTTACACGCGTGTGCAAATCCTTTCCCGTCTGACCAATGCAAAAGGAATAACATTGTTTACAACCAATTTTATTGATAATGACTGAATTATTGGTAGAGCAAAGGTCTTTTTCAACTCGATCTCGTTGTTTTGAATTCGTTCAGAATGGATTTAGACAAGAAGGGCAGAGTGCTAAAACTTTGGTAGCTTTCCCTTATAAATTTGTATGCTTCTCTTACAATTTTTATTTTTCAATTTATATATATATATATATATATATATATATTTTTTTTTTACCTATGTATCATTCAGGCATTATCAATAAAATTGGTTGTAAACAATCCATTTGATCTTGTGTTGAATTCGGACAAAGTGCTAAAATTGGTAGTTTTCTTTACAAATTTGTATGTTCCTCCCACAATCTTTATTTCTATATTTATTATATATATATATTATATATATATTTGGTAACCTATATATAATCTTGAACTCTTTATTTACTTCAGTGTTCCTGAGGATGTCGTTAGACGAAAGCGCCTGAGCACCACTCTGTGTTTTTTTCCTTCGTGGTTTTATTCATTATATATATATATTATATATAATATATATATATATATATATATGTATACAATAAAAAATTATAATAGTATAATAGTAATATAGTGTATATATACAATAAAAAATAATAATAGTATAATAGTATATAATAGTATATATACAATAAGAAATAATAATAGTATAATAGTATATAATAGTGTATATATACAATAAAAAATAATAATAGTATAATAGTATATCAGTGATATATAGGTAAAAAAAAATATATATACATAAATAAATAAATTGAAAAATAAAAATTGTAAGAGAAGCATACAAATTTATAAGGGAAAGCTACCAAAGTTTTAGCACTCTGCCTTTCTTGTCTAAATCCGTTCTGAACGAATTCAAAACAACGAGATCTAGTTATCTTTAAACACGGACACGGACAGAATACAATCAAAAGCACGCACAAAGAGGGCATCGTTAGCCACTACATCATTATTAAATTCAAGTTTATAAACCCGTCTCTCCAATCGAGGGTATATTCTTACCGATCCGAGCTTTTCAATCATGAACTCTTCACAATGCATAGCGGCAGTTGAAGTAATCTTCTAAGTCGTAACGACAGCTGCTTATTATATAAAGAAACAATTCTTCAGGGTGAACAGTTTAGGTGAGCTCAGCCCTGTACCGCTCAACTCCTTTGTACCAAAGTTCTTGATATTTCAAAGAGTCTAAACTTTTTAAATAAGCATCCAGTTCCAGACCATTCTCGCCTAGTTCAGTCCTACACTCGGTAAACCCATCGAGAAGAGCGGTGTATGCGTATTCAAGAACGGTATCAAAATAAAGCATATCCGTAATACGAGCGTCTAATATAGGCTTCAGCATGCGGAACCCGACGATTTCAAACATTCTGTCGAGGATTAATCGGTTTCGCGTCGGGACAAGAACGTTATTATCAGACGCATTCTTCCACATCAGTCGTATATCAATGCATGGCGATCGCTATTTATACACAATGTGCAAACAATGGCATATGAGGGGGTATCACTAATTTGTTCTCTTCTTGTACCTACACTTGCAGGTATTTTATAACGATCCTTGCTCCACTTCTCAACTACCACGAAGACTCTACTGTATTAACCTCCTCAACACTTAAATAAACAACATTCCGTTTACCAGATTTTGTTTGTCTACAAGTCGTTTCAACTACATAGTTAATGGCACCGGTTTTACGCCTGAACACGCGCAATGACTTCGTCACCGATACATCGTACACGGCATTGAGAATGCTGCTCAAAGGAAGCTCCATCGTATTCTATTGTGAGGAGTGCACGTCCAGTCGGTTCAAGCTCTGAAATGACTATGAGCCATAGGTGGGCGGATCGGCTCAGTAGTATGGGCGCAAAAGGAGAGAGTGCAATGCAATTGCAAATGTTGATCAATGTTGCAATGAGTGCCAGCACCAGTGCCAACCCCTTGTTGCAAGGCACCCCCAGTGCCAAACCCAGGGTGCGAAAAAAAGGGTGAGGGGAACTCCCCAGCAAGCTGGTGGAGGCCTCTTTGGGGAGAATGTGGGACGGCCTCACCCCCAAAAGGGGTATAACTAACCTAAGAAAAAGGAGAAGGAGAAGAAGAGAGTAGTGTTCGCTTGGCAGGAGCCAAGCGTATATTAAGACTTCATCCCAGCGCTTGCTGTCTTATACGCCCCTAATCAGCCAGTTGGCTTAATCAGACAGTTGGCACAGTGTATACAACGTATGAACACGTAAACACCTGCCTATACGCCCATAAAATATTACGCACACACAACTGTAGGTCTAAGGTGGAGTGTAAACATCCTTCCATGATTGGTAGATAAATGGATAACCAGGATATCCTAGCAGGGATCCCTCTCTCTCTCTTATATATATATCCACGTTAAAAAGTAGGGCTAAGGTGGAGTGTAAAGCTTGATCTTCGTCGGAATGAACAATTCGGCCCGAAGCCATTGAAAGCAAAGGTAGCCTATATATGTACAAATCTCTCTCTCTCTCTCGCGCTCTCTCTCTCTCTCTCTCTCTCTCTCTCTCTCTCTCTCTCTCTCTCTCTCTCTCTCTCTCTCTCTCTCTCTCGCGCTCTCTCTCTCTCTCTTTACACTCCACCTTAAACCTACTTTTTAAAGGGGATATATATCCCATTAGAAAGTAGGTCTAAGGTGGAGTGTAAAGCTTGACCTTCGCCAGAATGAACAACTCGGTCCGAAGCCACCGAAAGCAAAAGTAAACCTATATATGTACAATTCTTTCTCTCTCTCTCTCCTCGCGCTCTCTCTCACTCTCTCTCCCCTCTTATATATATATATATATATATATCTCTCTCTCTCTATATATATATATATATATATATATCCCATTAAAAAGTAGGTCTAAGGTGGAGCTTGACCTTCGCCAGAATGAACAATTCGGGCCGAGCCATCGAAAGCAAAGGTGAGCCTATATATGTACAAATTTCTCTCTCGCGCTCTCTCTCTCTCTCTCTCTCTCTCTCTCTCTCTCTCTCTCGCTCTCTCTCTTGCCCTCTATCTCTCTTATATATATATATATATATATATATATATATATATATATATATCCTTTAGATAAACTTCTTTCCCCTAAGTTTATGATCTAAACTTTGGGGATTAATGACCCCGACCCCCATCTACCGCACATCTCATCTCTGTCAATTTTTTAAATTTATTTATTGTATCGTACGCGAAATCTGGGAGTCATAAACTTTTACAGCTACGAGAATTGTCTCGAAGGGCTGTAGACCTTTGCGCACTGCTAATTTTTCCTTTTCCTTCATGGGCAATTGATTTTGAAATTATCTTCCAAATTTCTGACGTTTTATTTTTCAGAGGAACTAAAATTTCCGAGCCTATTTTAGATGGGGCACCATAAATTGATTCACAAGTTTATCTTCCAACTTCGTTAAGCACCCCATATAATTGGATGCCTATCATACGTTCAAATTTCCCACCAAATAATCGGGGCAGAATATAAGATCAAAAACAACGCGTTTCTCTCTCTCTACGAATGGCTATATCTGACACGCCCCAGATTTCACGGAGCAACCAATCACAACCCTGTGGGCGGAGCCCAGAACCTATCTATTTTTGAAAAATAGATTCTGACTAGCAAAAGATCGGCGCTACGCGCCGATTTTGCTAGATCTGCGGTGCTTGGACCTTCGACCCAAACCGAATTGTGGGCCTACGGCGTATTTTATTTTGAACATCAATAGCCCTTTATCTGGATATCGTTCCCATTCCTTTCACCTTGGGCCTCAGTAATTGGGGTGCCTGTGGACCTCCAATTACTGGCGAACCAATTATTCGGTCAATAAAACTACAGAAAAGAACGCAGCCATGAAAATCTAAAACTTCACAAATCTTGATACGATGAACTCGGATGTGAAGCTCAAGATTTTCATGACTGCGTTCTTTTCTATAGTTTTATTGACCAAATAATTGAACAATTATTTGGTCAATAAAACTATAGTCATGAAAATCTTAAGCTTCACAAATATTGACACAATGTGAAGCTCAAGATGTTTATTGCTGCGTTTTTTTCTATAGATTTATCGCGGTGCTGGGGGCCCTCGGGCCCAGTAATTGGTGGTGGGGAGGGGGGAGCTAGTCACACATATATTTTCGTTCATTACTCAGCACCCCCATCCACCATACGAAGTTTGGTCGAAATCGGTTCAGAAACGTAAAAGTTTTTTCTGCGGACAGACAGGCAGACACATTTTTGCTAAATTATAATAGTAATGATGCCCGAGTAGGTTAATTAAATGGCCGGATAGGTCAACTGAATGCCCGATTAGATTAATTGAATGCTCGGGTACGTTAATTGAATGCCCGGTTAGGTTAATTGTACACCCTTGACGATTGGTTAGGTTAAGTCATGATATTTTTGTTAAAGCCAACGAAAATATCACGACTTAACCTAACCAATCGTCAAGGGCGTACAGATGACCTAACCTGGCATTCAATGAACATAACCGCGGGTATTCAATAATTTTACCATAGGTTTCGTAATGATCTTGATGACGTCATTTAATGTTTTAAAATTAATTATTTAATTGCTATTTTCTTATTTACAGCGACAGGCATAATGATATTAGGATACCTAATAGAAGTTTTGTAATATTTTAAAGTGGGGAAAATAAATAATTTTCTAAAAATGATCTTCAACTATAAAAGCGCATCTAATTAACTTAATTAACGTATTTCTATGACAACTAAAAAATAGAATGATAAATCAATATCCTATCAAATTGTTTGTGTATACGTAAAATTATTTGTACAAAAGCCACAGTAATAAAACGCACAAAAGTCACGGTAAATAATTTCGAGTGTGGCTCGTTTAACTTTAAACTCGTGTTTATTTAAATTGCCCGTTTTAATTATGTAATTTTTTGTATTGAATCGATAAAGAAATCTTTTGTGAATCGAAAAATGTTAAAATTATAACAAATATCAAAATATTTTGTATAAAAATCATTGAATTTTAAAAATATCAAAATATTTTTTATAAAAATCATTAAATTTTAAAAATGCATGTTTGTTTTTAGTTTTTTGCAAAAAGTCTATGAATTTTAAAAATATATACTTTTTTAAATTGAATCGATAAATAAATCTTTTGTGAATCGAATGATATTAAATGTTTAGTAAATATTGACTTATTTTGTGCCAAAATTATGATTAAAAATGAAAAATTAAAAAAATGCGTGTACAGGCATGGGAAGAACTGTATCCCTATAAGGGGGAAGGAATTATGTTAGGAATTTTCTTTTAGCATGAGCACTGCACAATAAAATGACGCATCGAATGGTGAAAACCGCATTCTTCTACACCAATTGTAGCGACCTGTAGGTGTGCGCAAAAAAAACTGTTACAGGTATATATATATATATATATATATATATATATATTATATATATATATATAAGGCTTCATTTCTGAAATAGTATATTAGATTGATGAAGAATACGCTTATGTTAAGATGGTGGGAGAACACTGTATATGTCTCTGCAAACGTTTTATCCATTTCCAACATGAGATCGTCAATTACAATAACTGTATGCTCATTACCTTTCAACGAATTAACGTCATATACACCCTTGTGGAACAAAATTTCATCTTGGTACTCGCTGAACACTGATATGTCGAATAGCACCATATTACTTTGCGCACAAATTTTGAGAACATCTCCCCCTGAACTTTAATGATTTTAAGCATAAATACAGTTTTACCACATCCTGTAGGGCCAGATATAATACATGTGGATGGGCTTGTGAACCTGAATTTTTCTACAGATTCCATCTCTAACACGTCACACCCCTAAGTGGGTCATTTACAAAATATTACAAATTTTGAGTGCTGCTCCTTATATTCTTGTTTTTCTTCTTCCACAGAACCGTGAATGACGACGATGTACAATCCCCCATCATCGATATCACAGATGAACCCGATGGCCGTGTAGCTACAGAATCCTTCCCCGATGACGAACCCTCACCAGCGACACCTGTAGCATGCGACCGTTCAATGCGGAAGCATGCTGAAGAACCCTCCACGTCAGGTATAAAGCGTGCCAGGATTGCGCTGGTTGTTAGACCCCCAGGAATAGAGCCCCAACCCTCTACGTCTTACGACACAACCCCCACAATAGTATCTTCCTCAAATATGCCCTATTATTCCTGTTCAGTTCCGGGTACATCCGCCACAGCAGCAGCAGCTTCTAATACTGTGGAGGATGATATAACAATCGAGTTGGTGCGCACCGCTACCCCGACCCCTGCCCTGACTGGAAATCGGTACGTGGTCAGGGTTGATCCTGGAGCCCTGTATAGCAACGGTATTGGACTGCGACGCGTAGTTGAAGGTATTGTGGAGTTTGTCTTTCAGAACCGCGATGAAAGTGAAGTCCGGACGAGGTTGTCCTACAGGTTCGGGTCAGATGACGGGGACGTAGAGGATTTTTGGTTAGTAATACCGTTCAGACGTTTGGTGTAGTACAGCCTTCAGTGTGGACAACTTCATGGTAAATATTGACAGAGTATTCCGAGTTGCGGGTCATAGTGCATACCTTATACTTGTACTCTTAAGTTCAATTCTCCGGTTATTTACAGAAAGCATTTAAACGTCGATCGTGGTTGCGGCTTTGTAGCAATAGTCTTAGGTCATATGTTCACTGTGCTACGGTTGTGCAGCGTGCTCGTAAACTGGCTTCAGGTTGTAAGCTTGAGTTTGAGTGTAATATGGGTTCTGAAGAACTGAGAAGGGTAGAGCAGGAAATGAATGTACGTATAGTCGTATTTGGAATGGATGATCGTCATAGGACTGTGTATGTTTTTAAAAGGTGGGTGAGAGATCTTACAAAAACTACTTATTTTTGGATTGTCAGGAGCATCGTATCTCCCCATCCGTAATATAAAGGCTCTCTACGCTAATTATGATGAAAGTCGAAAATATGGAAGGCATCATGATTTGTGTAAGGGATGTCTCGAGTTTGCTGATGATACAGTGAAACATTGTAAGGATTGCTACATGGTATGTGAGCAGTGTAAAAGCCCCAAATGTGAAAGTCGTGTAGTTCAAACCGAGAAGACTGGATGTAATGTGTGTAGACGTACATTTTTCAATAATAAATGCTTTGAGCTCCATAAGTCAATTGGCACTTGCAGGAAAATGAGGATTTGTAAGTGCGGTATGTTTCACATGATGGATAATTGGGTGAATTTCAAACACAAATGCTATAAAATTCACTGTTCTACATGTCATGAAAAACATAAGGCGGATGGAGTGAAGCATGTATGTTATATGGAAGATGCTAAGCCTAAAAATAGTCCTTGTATAGTCGTGTACTACGATATAGAAACTTACACGAACGCAGAAACCAAAGAGGTTATTCCACATTTACTCGTAAGTCAGACTATTAGTGATGAGTGTACGGAGATCGAGTGTGGTGAGTGCCACAAATTTGGAAAACGGACAAACGTTTTTAAAGCGACTGCACACGACAGTCCTGTGAAACGTTTTGTATCCTATGATGTCAAATTAGCGGAAAAGTTTAAAAAATGACTGTGTATATTCTTGCCCATAACGGGGCGAAATTTGACACACAGTTCCTTTATAAGGAGTTGCTTGAACACAAGTCGTCTGCGATATTTACAGGTGATCCCTTGAAAAGAGGCAACAAACTAATACAGATACAAATAAGAGGTAATGTACAGTTTAAAGACACCCTGCTGTTCACACCTTGTAAATTAGCAAAGCTACACAAGGTCATGTGGGGTAGCCGCTGAAGTTTCAAAAGGGTATTTCCCTTACACATTCCTCACTAACGAAACTTTAAATTACGTAGGACTACATCCACCCTAACATTACTTTAACTACACCAACATGAGTGATAGTGAGCGTGAAGATTTTGACCGTTACTACAACAGTTTTAATGAAGTTAATCCTTACAATATAGCTGATGAATGCGAACGTTATTTCGTGAATGATGTGCATGTGCTTAGGGTATGTTTCCAGGCCTTTAATAGGATGTACATAGCCCGTTTCAAATGCGATCCGCTGCAAGTCGCGACCACGATCGCCTCATTGTTTAACAGTGTTCAAGAATAATTTCATGCCTAAAGACACCTTGGCAGTCATTCACAGAAACAACCGCCGCAGTTATGGGCACAAGGCGATTTACTGGCTCATACACCTATAGCAGCAGACCCTGGTGCATATAAAACATGCCCGCAATACGGGCGAAGTAACCGTTAAGGTCAATGGTCGTGTTTTTTGGGTTGATGGCCTAAGTGACGATCCAGCCAATGGTGAGAAGACACTGTATTCCTTTAACGGCTGATTGTGGCATAGATGCCCGCGCGCTGAGTGTGCCGTCACAGGGAACCTCCATGGAAGATCCCCCACCCGGACAGCCTCGCATGGACCCGTAACCGCGAATTTATAGGCTCCCAGTTCACTCACAAGATCGTGTGGGAGCATGAGTATGATGCACGGGTGGAAACAGATGACCAGTACCGTGAAGAAATAAAGGCCATCAAACATTCAATGGTGCTGGACCCCCTCAAATGCGGTGACAGTTTGTTTGGAGGGCTATATTTTCCGCCTACGGAGGGCGTGGAACTCCTTTACTACGACTTCTACTCTTTATACCCCTACGTGATGAAGAACAATCTGTATCCCATAGGTGCGCCTGAAAATCTGGTGGGTCCCACCATACCAACCATCGAGGAGTTTTCAGCTAACTTGAATGAGCGCTACTTTGGACTCTCTTTCGTAGACGTGCTTCTCTCTCGCGATCTTACCCGTCGTTATAGATCAAAAGCTCATGTTTCCCCTCTGCGTGAAGTGCGCAGAGAACAACGGTGATTGTAACCATACAACCAACCAGCATAAGATCAGAGGTGTATATACAAGCCCAGAGCTGACCCTAGCAGTTCGCCATGGGTACAGAATATTAAAGATACATGAGGTGTGGAGGTTTCAGAAGCTACCCAACCTTTTTACACCATATATAAACGCTTTTTTGAAGGATATGGTCGAAGCATCAGGGTATCCGCGAGGGGTTGATACCGATAATGAAAAAACGGCTTATATTCAGCGCTACCGTGCTGATGAAGGTATACAGCTTGACCGTTCCCAAATTGTTAAGAATCCTGGCAAGCGCTTTAGTGCAAAGTTGTGTCTAAACCGTCTTTGGGGGAAATTTGTACAGAATACCGGCAAAGGGAACGTTCATTTGACACAAAGTTATATTGAAGTCTGGGATTATGCCAACGCTCCCGATAAAGAGGTTATGGAGATCATGAATGTAGGTAATAATTACATAATAAAGTACAACATCAGCGAACTGGCCACAGATACCTCACGGGTTACAAACATACCTGTAGCCAGCTTCACAACGGCCTATGCCCGCATCAAATTTTGGGGTCTACTGCACTCTCTTGGTCGGAGAGTGCTGTACGCTGACACAGATCGCGTGATATTCACAACGAGGGAGGGTGAATACATGCCTGCTATTGGGAATTTCCTCGGGGAGCTAACTGACAAGATCAAGGATGATTATGGTGATGGTGCATACGCAGACTCATTTGTATCAACAGGGCCAAAAAAATGTGGGGTACAGGTGAGGGTGGGGGATGATATGAAGTATATCGTGAAGGCTAAGGGAATTACGCTTAACCAAGCGAACCGTCGAGTCGTTAACTTTGACTCGTTGGAGGATCTCGTGTGCTTGGAAGATGAGGGCGACCAACCACCCCAACTGACTGTGCTGACGCACAATTTTCGAGCGCAGAAACTGGGGTGTGTGAATTAACTTAGAAGTTCGAAGGTATGCTGTAACACCTATAGAAAGCTTCATCAGGTGCCTGGCATCTATGATACCGTACCCTTTGGCTACCTTAATCCTTGATTGTATTTATATATATGTGTATTGTTAACGATATGTTTATTTATCACTTATATTTGCTTTAATTAAGGTTTCATTTTCTCCTTTGCGTGCGTACGTGTGTGTGTGTATGTGTGTATGTACAGGAAAAAAGCTTAGCTCCGCCCACTGTAAGATCGGTCACCCACTGGTTGAGCTTATCTGTATCCCTGCGTGTTCATTTGTTCGCTGCAAGCCGCGAATCTCAAACGTGTATTCTCCCACGTAGACGAAAAATAATAATGGCTACCTTTAATATTGCGTGTTCGACGTTTATGAAGTGGTATTTGGCAAAGTGCCAAGATGTGGTGGATCCTGAAAAACTCCCTATTCCACCCTCCTTTGACACTTTTAAGGCTACATTGAACCGTGCGATGGAACAAGATGTTCTAATACCCTACGGCTATTCTGGCGAGGACATTGTAGGATTTCGTAGTACAAGCGATGTATTGAAGTGTGTTGTAGACCTAACCTTTATAAAAGCTTACATATACCGCGAAGTAGAAGAAACAGCACGTTCAGAAGATAAGCAACGATTATGGAGAGTTAGTCTTGTTGATGAGTGGTGACAAGCGATAGTATGTCATGTTACATCATAGCGACTACTCGTACCCTACGGTTGAGAATGTAAATCTTGTCATCATGGAGAATCTTAAGTATTTTTACCACTATATTAATATATATCATGACTAGGTTTGTAGTGAGGTTGTGGCTAATGGCCTGTGTGAGATTTTAACAGACTTTAGAGACGAGTATCGATTGTTAAACAAAACGATAAACATGGGCATATGTTTCTCTCAAATAGTGCACCGGATTGTGAAGATATTTAGTTTGTGGAAATAAACGTCTGGTGGGTGATAAAACATTAAAACCGGTATTGCGCCATGTAGCGGAAAATTCTGTTTGCCCAGTATAATGGGGCACAAGTAATCTCTTTCATGTTGGAATAAATCCATACACGCTTCAGCAGTTTATAGTGTAACTCGCTCCCCCCATCGAGCCGCCCACCCGTGTACCTCATCCCTCCGAAACACAAGAGTTCGAACTAACCCGTACACGTTTCATCGGTGTGACTCACTCCGCCCGTCGAGCCGATCCGCCCACCTGTGGCTCATAGTCATCTGAGAGCTTCAACCGACTGGACGTGCGAATACGATGGAACTTCCTTTGAGAAGCATTCTCAACACCGTGTACGATGTGTCCGTGACGCGTGTTCAGTAGTGAAACCGGTGCCATTAACTATGTACTTGAAACGACTTGTAGGCAAGCAAGCAAACGTAATGTTATTTATTTAAGTGTTGAGGAGATGAATAGAGTCTTCGTGATAGTTGAGAAGTGGGGAGAGAACCGTTATAAAATACCTGCAGGTGTAGGTACAAGAAGCGAGCAGATTAGTGATGCCCCCTCATATGCCGTTGTTTGCACGTTGTGTATAAATAACGATCAACCGTGCATTGATATACGTCTGATGTGGAAGAATGCATCTGATAATAACGTTCTTGTCCCCACGCGAAACCGTTTCATCCTTGACAGAATGTTTGAAATCGTCGGATTCGGCAAGCTGAAGCCTATATTAGACGCTCGTGTTACGGATATGATTTATTTTGACATCGTTCTTGGATACGCATACACCGCTCTGCTCGATGGATTTATCGAATGTTGGAATGAACAAGGCGAGAATGGTCTAGGGCTGGATGCATATTTAAAAGGTTTAGACTCTTCCTAATATCCCGAACTTTGGTACAAAGCACTTGAGTGGTACAGGGCAGAGCTCGCCTACACTGTTCACCCTCAAGAGCTGTATCTCTATATAATGAGTAGCTGTCGTTACGACTAGGAAGATTATTTAAATTGCCGCTATGCAGAGTGCAGAAGAGTTCACGATTGAAATGCTCGGGACGGCAAGGAAAAACCCTCAATTGGAAAGGAGTGTTTATAAACTTGTAGTTAATAATGATCTACAGATCTACAGAAGCTAAGGCTAAAAAAGACCCTAAGATCCACTCTAAGGTTAGCCCGAGAGAAAGGAAAGAGTAGGGGGTTAAGAGAAGAGAAGAGAATAAGGGGTTAAGTAAGGAGGAACACCTATCACTCGTGGGTTAACATTCATTCAGAAAAAGAGAAAAAAGGCTCACCATCATCATCCGCCGGCCACTGCCGACAAGTCAGAAAAATAGTCGGAGAAAATAGGAGAGGGGTGAAAGATTAACGCTGGTAGAGTTCACGACGGGCGCGGGAAGATTATTCCATTTATCAATTACTTTAAACGTAAAGACGTTTTTAGCGATATTAGTAATGAAACGTCTGCCACGCAACTTAAATCCGTTATTACGAGTATTACTATTATCGAAAGTAAACAATTTGTCAAAATTTACATTATTGATGTTATTAACGATTTTGAAAACTTCAATAAGCTCCCCCCTTCTAGTTTCGAGTGAATACAGGTCTAACTCTTTAATCCTATCTTCATAAGGCTTGTTGCGCAATGACGGAATCAGTTTCGTGGCACAACGCTGAACCCTTTCTAACCTATCAATATCCTCACGCAAGTACGGGCACCAAAACTGAACGGCATATTCTAAATGAAGCCTGACTAGGGACATGTAAAGGGGCAATATAATATCCTTCGATTTAAATTCGAAATTACGCGCTATGAAGCCTAACATCCTATTAGCTTTTGCGCAAGACTCTAGGCACTGGTTCCTAACCTTTAAATCTTTAAATACGCGTACGCCTAAATCTACTTCCTCGGCAACGCTCGCCAACTCCCTATCATCCATCGTGTACGTGTAATTATTGTTGCGAGAACCTATATGCAAAACTTTACATTTGTCTACGTTAAATTGCATCTGCCACTTATCTCTCCACTCTATAATCCTATTTACATCGTCTTGAAGCCTATTACTATCGTCCTCGTTAACAACCTTACCGCCTATTTTAGTATCGTCCGCAAATTTTGACACGTTACTAGTCAATCCTACATCTATGACGTTAATGTAAATTACGAATAGCAATGGGTGTAACAATGAACCCTGTGGGACACCGCTACCTACATCTAACCACCCCGATTCACTACCATTAACTACGACCCTCTGTCTCCTAGCACGAAGCCATTCTTCTAACCAGTTAGCTACCTGACCGCGTATACCGTGCGCTTTGATCTTCGCAATTAGTCTCCTATGCGGAACTGTATCGAACGCCTTTTTAAAATCTAAATAAATTACGTCAGCCGCTCTATGTCTATCGCATTCGCGTACTATTTCGTTGTAAAATTCTAACAAATTAGTTAAACAAGACCTATGGCGTCGAAACCCATGCTGACTACTATTAATCAAATCTCTACTTTCTAAGTGATCGATGATACGATCCCTAACTACGGATTCCAAAAGTTTACCGACAATTGACGTTAAGCTAATGGGCCTATAATTGCTAGCTACTGCGCGGTCGCCTTTTTTAAAAATAGGCGTGACGTTAGCTAATTTGAAGTCTTCAGGAATAATCCCCGTTTCGAGTGACTGATTAAAAATCTTCGTTAAGGGGCCTACGATAACGTCTTTCAAATTTTTCAAATGTCTGGGATAAAAAGCGTCAGGCCCTGGAGCCTTGCTACCTCTTAGCCTATCGATATAATGCGCAATCTCACCCTCGTAAACAGTTACTTCATTCCAAAATAGTCTCGCTACTAAATGGAACGATATCGTCCACGTCGGGGACATTACTTACATCTTCTACGGTAAAAACTGTCGCAAAAAAGTTATTGAAAATACCCGCCATCGCCTGAGCGTCAGAAGCCAAAGCGCCATTAACATCCACTAGAGGGGCTATGTTAACTTTTATCGGCTTACGATTATTAACGTATTCAAAAAACTTTTTTGGATTATGTTTACTATCCGCAGCTATAAGTATCTCTAAATTACGCTTGGCATTCCTAACTGATCTTTTAACCTGACGTCTAAGCTCGATATATCTATTAAAGTTAGCTGCCGTGCCATTACGCTTATTAAGTCTATACGCTCTATTACGCTCGTTTATGAACTCGCCTATTTCTCTAGTCCACCACTTCGGCCTACCATGATTTCTAGCGCGCTTGGGCCTACGAGGAATAAACTCCCTTTCAATATTCCTAAAACTTTCTTTAAACGCCACCCAATGCAAATTTGTGTGATTACCCATAAATAAGTTATCCCAGTCCACTACTCTCATCCTATCCGCAAAACTATCAAAATTAGCCCTACGAAAATCAGGGACTTCTATTACGTTACTGTCCTTAGTGTTTTCTATCAATAACTTAAACCTAAGAATTTAAAGATAACTTGCCACCCGAATGTAAAGGGGCACAAAAATAGTATTGAACGATATGAAGGCCTTTTATATCGAGTATAGGCGCCTGGACACCTTGAGCGGTGAAATAATGCTTGGACGTATTTACCGTGTCGTGCAAAGCAATAATGATGTCACTGTGGCCTCGATCACGTGTGAGTTTAGTGTTTTGCGCCGCAGAACATAAAGTATTTTGATGTATGTAATAATTTTTGGTCTTCCTTAAATTCTGAACCGTGTTTTATTTGTGAAGTATAATCAATACAGTTATACATGTATTTAATACTATAGAGAATGTGTGTAATTTATCAAAATTAACGTATTCTATATCCTCTATGTTTTGCAGGTTTAAGTAATTTTCAGGTGAAAATTAATAAAATGATAAATATAAAAACATAATAAAAGTTTGATAAATAATAATGAATAAAAGAGCATCTTGATAAAATCATTGATAATAGTTCTTTGGTACGTATAAGTATTATTCTTTGGTATAGCGCTCTAACTTAATGATACTGATTGATTTACTAAAGTATTTCTTGGATGTACCTTTAATGCTAAGATAACTCAATTCTTTGTATTTGTACTATTATTTATTTAATTAACGTAGTTCTTATGTTTCCTTTTGCAGTTGTGTCAAAGATGTTAGCGGTATTTTTAGTTGATTAAAACCTAAGTTGAGCTGTTTTCATTTTGGGTCCTACTCACTTCAATTTAATCAACTAAAAACTCTTCGTCTGTTGTTGCGATGGAACGTGGACTACGGCCTGAAAGACTTGAGGTACTACCGACTGCGCCTGAAGCGGCACGTACTTTCAAACATTGGCTTTTCGTCTTCTCGCGATATAAGGATGCACTTGAAGGAAGTAGTAACACTTATCTCGGACTCTTGGCTAACTCTGTTTCTTCCGAAAACTTTGAGATTATATCTGAGTGTACTACTTACGACGGGGCCTTAACTGCCTTGAAGAATGCATTCATTCAGCCCGCCAATGAAGTAGTGGCTCGTCACAAGCTCGCTACTCGCAAACAACAAGGCACGGAGTCCATAGACGAATATGTACGGTCTTTACAGAAACTTAGCATAGATTGCAACTTCAAAAATGTAACAGCTGACACTTATGGAGATGAGTATTTTCGCGACTCATTCATCACTGGCATTTCTTCGCCTCGTATCCGAACTAGATTGCTAGAAAACAAAACCTTGACTCTTTCCTCGGCAGTGGATCAAGCTCGGGCCTTAGAGATTGCAATGAAAGATTCTCAAGCTTATGATTCTGCTACCCCTGAAAGTCGCCTTATAGCTACGGTAGAAGCCGTTAGTGAGAATTGCCCTGATGACCCCCGGCAGACATCGAGAGAATCTGTTCAGGAAACCGAAACATGTGCTGCCGCTCCTCGCCGTAACCAGAAATGTTTCTTCTGTGGTAACTCTTCACGACACGATCGCTCGCAATGTCCCGCTCGTGACGCAACTTGCTACAAATGTAGAAAACGAGGTCATTTTTCAAAGGTTTGCAAGTCCACAAAGGAGCCAGTCAGTGCGTCTGTTCACTCAGCAACCCTCGCTTGTGTGCCGTCTACTCTGAAGAATTCAATTGTTGACTTACATGTTAACAATTATCTCTTGAAGGGTCTCCTGGATACTGGGAGTTCCGAAAACTTCATATCTGAATACATCGCGCAAAACCTGAAATTGCCAATGCAGGACTATCAAAGAACCATATCTATGGCCTCGGTTAATCTCACAACTCCGATAAACAAATTCTGTGAAGTGGAATTAAAAATAAGGAAACGTTCCTATGGCAATGTTCGACTTCTCGTACTTCCCGGATGCTGCACTGATGTTATCCTTGGCTTACTTTTCCTGGGTAAACACTCCTTTGTTAAAATGAATTTCGGGGGCTCTGAGCCCGACTTGGAAATTTGCTCTCTAGCGACCTTAAAAATTGATCCACCCCGCGTATTCTCCAACCTTTCCCCCGATTGTAAACCTATAATAACGAAGTCACGCAAGTTCAAAACGTCGGATACTGAATTTATACGCTCAGAAATTGACCGAATGCTCCAGGAAGATATCATACAACCTAGCGACTCTCCTTGGCGTGCACAGGTCCACGTTGTTAACAGCAGTAACAGCAAGAAAAGGTTAGTAGTCGACTACTCTGTAACCATAAATAAATTTACGCACCTAGACGCCTACCCGCTTCCAAATATAGAGGATTTAGTCAACAAAATTTCTTCGTATAAAGTATTTAGCACTATAGACTTACGAAGTGCTTATCACTGTGTGCCACTGCATGCTGATGATAAAGCTTACATGGCATTCGAAGCAGATGGCCGTCTGTTTCAATTTAAACGTCTTAGTTTCGGGCTCACGAACGGAGTTGCGTGCTTCCAACGTATAATAGATAGTCTGATAAGAGAAAATACATTAATAGATACGTACTCGTACCTTGACGACGTGACGATATGCGGTCGTACCCAAGAGGATCACGACAAAAATCTATCAAAATTTTTGGAAGTTGCCCAAAAATTTAAAATGACGTTGAACAACGACAAAAGTCACTTTTCTAAAGATACTATTTGCATTTTAGGTTATCAAATCAGCCACAATGAACTCCGTCCAGATCCGTCTCGTCTCGCCCCCTTGAAAGAAATGCCGATACCTACATGTAAACGGTCGCTTTCTCGCTTAACTGGTCTCTTCGCCTACTATTCAAAGTGGGTTCCTCAGTTTTCCCAGAAAATACGCCCCTTGATAGATGCCAAGTTTCCTCTCTCCAAGGAAGCTGTCGCCGCTATTGAAAAATTAAAATCTGCCATAATTGGATCAGTTAAAGCCAATATCGATGAAAATATGCCGTTCACCGTGGAAACTGACGCTTCCGATGCAGCAATCGGTGCCACCCTCAATCAAAATGGCCGGCCTGTAGCCTTCTTTTCTCGTTCGCTAATTTCTGCTGAGAAAAATCACTGCGCAGTAGAGAAGGAAGCGTACGCTATTGTAGAAGCTGTCAGGAAGTGGAGACATTTTCTCTTATGTAAACAATTCACACTCATAACAGATGAAAAATCCGTCTCATATATGTTTGATATTAAACACAAAGGCAAAATAAAGAACGAAAAGATAACTCGTTGGCGATTAGAACTCATGCCTTATAGTTATGAAGTTGTGCACCGATCGGGCTCTCTCAACACCGCAGCTGACGCTTTATCACGAGAAATTTGTGCTTCCACATCTCAAAGTGATCTATACGAACTTCACAAGTCACTCTGCCATCCTGGGGTAACCAGGCTTGCACATTTTGTTCGAGTACGCAATCTTCCTTATTCTGTTGACGATATCAAACGTGTAATTTCTAGCTGCCACACTTGCCAAAGGTTGAAACCAAAATTTTATCGACCCCAAGAACACGAGTTGATTAGATCTATGCGACCTTTTGACCGTTTAAGCATCGACTTTAAAGGTCCGCTGCCTTCTTCGTCTAGTAATAAATATCTGCTCATTGTAGTCGATGAATTTTCTCGTTTCCCCTTTGCCTTTCCTTGTCGCGACACTTCTTCCCCTACAGTGATATCCTGCCTAACTACTTTATTTTCGATTTTTGGGTTGCCAGGGTATGTACATTCGGACAGGGGAGCCTCATTTATGTCCGCAGACCTCAAATCCTTTTTACATCAACGAGGTGTCCCGACAAGTCGTTCGACTCCCTATCACCCTACTGGTAACGGCCAGTGCGAGCGCTACGTCGGCCTTGTATGGAAGACAGTCACCTTGGCTTTAGAATCCAAAGGTCTGCCCATCCGCGCCTGGGAGTCCGTGCTGCCGGACGCTCTGCACTCTCTACGTTCGTTATTATGCACCTCAATCAATTGTACTCCTCACGAGCGTCTCTTTGCCTTTCCTCGAAAATCTACGTCTGGGATGAGTATGCCGACATGGCTTTCGTCTCCTGGGAAGGTATTGCTACGAAAATACGTCAGAAACAAAGACGATCCATTAGTTCAAGAAGTAGAGTTGTTAGAATCTAATCCCCAATATGCTCATATCCGTTTTCCCAGCGGTCGGGAAGATACGGTCGCTATTAAAGACCTTGCTCCTGCTGGCGATTCCCCTATCCGGACCGAGACGAGACCTGAAGTTCCGATTGAAAACGTTGACGTTCCACAAAACTTAGATGTTGAGACTCAAGATCAAATTCTAGATGCACAGACGCCAGTAATAGACCAAGCTCCCATTCCCCAAAATCAAGATTCACCTACCAATCCTCCTCTGCGTCGCTCCTCCCGTATCAGACGACCAGTTGATCGATATGGTTACTCTTAGATTTAAGTTTAATTAGTTTAAGCTAGTATGTACATTTAGGTTAGAAAACCTGCGCCTTACATGTGATCGTTTCAGAATTTGAGGGGGGAAGAATGTAATAATTTTTGGTCTTCCTTAAATTCTGAACCGTGTTTTATTTGTGAAGTATAATCCAATACAGTTATACATGTATTTAATACTATAGAGAATGTGTAATTTATCAAAATTAACGTATTCTATATCCTCTATGTTTTGCAGGTTTAAGTAATTTTCAGGTGAAAATTAATAAAATGATAAATATAAAAACATAATAAAAGTTTGATAAATAATAATGAATAAAAGAGCATCTTGATAAAATCATTGATAACACTGGGGAACAAAAAAAAATGTTTTTCTTGGTGTCTGAGATTTTAGACCTTATTCTGGATATTTTCATGCCACTGATTCAGAAAATATCATCCATTTTGTTCTAGCAGCTCTAGTTTTTGAGATATTGCATACGTCATTACCTACTTTATTACCATTCTGGAACGGTATTATGAGTTGCTCGTAAATCTAAATGCATCTGTATAATTAAATTGTAGCTATGATTTTGCTGATGTTGCTTTTTGCATGTGTATTGTACATGTACTAACGTGAATTCTTTCCTGTTACAGGTGTTGACATGGCTTCATCACGAAGAAAGTGTTTAAATCATCCAGATGTGTTTTGTTTTATCTGCGGAGAGTACACGTTCATTGAACAGAGAAAAACTATTACTGATTTTGTGAAAAAAGCTTATTTTGCCTATTTCAAAGTACAACTAGGGACCAAGATAAGCCATGGGCTCCTCGTTGTGTGTAAAACGTGTACGGAGCATTTGCGGCAATGGACCAACGGAAAGAGGAGATGCCTGAAATTTGGTATACCAATGGTATGGAGAGAACAGAGAAACCACAGTGATGACTGTTACTTTTGTTTGTTGAACATAAAGGGCATCAATGGACGTAACCGGAGTAAATGGACGTATCCTGACATAGACTCAGCTAGACGGCCTGTTTCACTTCAGATTCAGATGAGATACCTGTACCATCATTCAGCCATCTTCCAGAGCTCCCTCAAGAAGATGATGAATATGCTACTGACAACAAGAAAAGCATAGTGGGCAAAATGACAGTGATTTCGAAGAACCGTCATCAGTGCAGAAGGTTTAGTCAACACGAATTAAACGGACCTCATAAGGGACTTAAGTCTTTCGAAGAAATCGTTGAATTGTTAGCTTCCAGGATGGGAGAAAAAAATACTGCTGCCCGGAACCAAAATCACGTTATATCGCGACAGAGAAAAGGATTTACTGCCCTTCTTCTCAAAAGAGAACGATTTAGTTTTCTGCAACAATGTGCGCGGATTGCTGATGAAAATGGGCATATCGGAATACACACCAAGTGAATGGCGGTTATTCATAGATAGCTCCAAACGGAGCCTAAAATGTGTTCTTCTACACAACGGCAACAGATACAGATCAATCCCAATTGGTCACTCAGTCGGTATGAGAGAAGAGCACGGGACAGTCGCCCTAGTCCTAGAAAAGATATCATACCGAGACCACCAATGGGTGATCTGTGTGGATCTGAAGATGGTGAATTTTCTCCTGGGCCAGCAGAGCGGGTACACCAAGTACCCGTGCTTTATATGTCTCTGGGACAGTAGAGCTAAAGATGAACACTGGGTGAGAAGACAGTGGGCTCTGAGAGAAAACATGGTGGTTGGAGAAAAAAATATCATCAAAGAAGCTTTGGTTGACAGAGAAAGGATCATATTGCCACCACTGCACATCAAACTAGGTTTGATGAAACAATTTATAAAGGCTTTGAACAGAGATGGGACGTGTTTTGGCTACATATGTAGAAAATTTCCTGCGCTGAGCATGGAAAAGCTGAAGGCAGGTATTTTCGATGGACCGCAAATCCGGGAACTCATGAAAGACCCGCGTTTCCAAGATTCAATGGACAACATTGAGGCACGTGCGTGGTCATCGTTTAGTATGGTTGTGAAGAATTTCCTTGGGAACTATAAGGCCGATAACTACGGTGAACTAGTGGAGAATATGCTCTCTTCTTTTGTAAACTTGGCTGTAAAATGAGCATCAAACTGCATTACCTCCACAGTCATTTGGATCGTTTCCCAGATAACCTCGGTGATCTAAGCGAGGAACAGGGTGAACGATTTCACCAAGAACTAAGGACCATGGAAGAACGGTACCGCGGACGATGGGATACTCACATGATGGCAGATTACTGCTGGAGCATCCAACGCGAATGTCCTGGCACATCTCATCGCAAGAAATCTCAGAAACGCGGTTTATGTGAGATGTCTCAATGAAAGAACTTTTTTTGCCGTTCGTGTCTCAAGCTTGTTTGAATTTAAGAAATATTTTTCGTACCTTATGCTTGTTTGATGTTAATACACTATTTTTGCTGACATTCATCATACTTTTGTATTCAATTGACAACAATAGTGATTGCCAGTCAGCAATTATATAATATTATATACATTATATAGAAATATATATAGATATATATCATATCTTGATAAACAGAGCTGATGGAGAAAAAACTAATGGCATTTTTAGAATCAGCGACCTCAATATACCCAGAAACAGGTCTAACATCTAAGTCACCAAAAGTTGTGTTCCCCAGTGTAATAGTTCTTTGGTACGTATAAGTATTATTCTTTGGTATAGCGCTCTAACTTAATGATACTGATTGATTTACTAAAGTATTTCTTGGATGTATCTTTAATGCTAAGATAACTCAATTCTTTGTATTTGTACTATTATTTATTTAATTAACGTAGTTCTTATGTTTCCTTTTGCAGTTGTGTCAAAGATGTTAGCGGTATTTTTAGTTGATTAAAACCTAAGTTGAGCTGTTTTCATTTTGGGTCCTACTCACTTCAATGTATATTTATTTTCAATATATTTAATTATTTAATATAATTGTGTGTGCGTGTGTGTTTTTTTTTCCTGTACTAATATGCTGCTGATTATACTCCTTTTTGTATATTTTTTTTATTTTCAATATTATTATTTTCAATATATTTAATTATTTACTATAATTCTATACATATATATATACTGTATATATATATATATATATATATATATATATTTTTTTTTCCCTGTACTAATATGTTGATGGTTATACTAAAATGTTTTGCATATTTTTGATTATATACATATTCCTCGTTCGTATTTCTTATGCTATTATTATTTTATTTTTTGATCATATATATTCCATCATTTGATTGTATATTTATTTTCTATTTTGATTATATATATATATATATATATATATATATTCCTCGTTCGTATTTCTTATGCTATTATTATTTTTTATTTTGATCATATATATTCCATTGTTTGATTGTATATTTATTTTCTATATATTTCGTGAAATTGAATCCATTAATTCGTCTAAATAAACCGAATGATGTAATGGTGTTTTATTTAATTCTTTGGTTGTACACGACATTTAAATATATCAAATGGCTACCTTCTAAAACGGCTGACAGATTTCTAAGCCAACTGTCAAAAATATCTGGATTGCGCAATCAGCAAGTTGAAAAGGAAATATATATATATATACACATCTGCCTTCTAGGTATTCTACGTCAAATGGCTAGTTATGCCAGAATATATGCTTTAATTAAATAAATAGCGCAATCTGGCAACTCACCCCTAATAATGTACACCTGAACAAGCCATTTGCGCCTTCTTAGTCCAATGGTTGGTTAAGCCAGAATATATGTTTTAATTAAATAAATGGCGCAATCTGGCAACTCAACCTTAATAATGTACACCTGAACAAGCCATTTACGCCTTATAAGTCAACTGGCGGATTAAGCCTGAATATATGCTTTAATTAACCCTAGAATGCATAACCCAGGCCTCTGAGGCCCGCCGGGTGTTATATTTATCCGGTTATGCAATCTAGGGTTAAATAAATAGCGGAATCTGAAAAATCAGCCAGTTAAGCCAACTGGCTGATTAGGAACTTATAAGACAACGGCCGCTCGGCTGAAATCTTAATATGCGTTTGGCTCCTCTCAAGCGAACACCTCTCTTCCTCTCTCACCTCCTCCTCTCTCTCTCTTGGGGATAACTCCGCCCCCAAGTTGCATAACCTCTTGTTGCATAACTTCTTGCAACATTCCCCCCTTTGTTGCATAACATCTTGCAGCATTCCCCTTGTATTCCCCTTGTTGCATAGCGTTATGCAACGTTGATCAACATTTGCAATTGCATTGCACTCTCTCCTTTTTCGCCCATACTACTCTGCTCGACGGTAGGTGTGGAGTAGTGACTCGCATCATAAGTTGTTGAATCGTGTACGGTGTTGTTCCAACATGAAAGAATCATGTGAATACCTGTATCCCCTTAAACCGGGCAATCGTTCAGAGAATTTTTCGGGCACATGAAGTAATATCGGTTTTAATGTTTTATCACTCCCACTCCCCAGTATGCCCACCAGATATTTTCGTTTTTCAGGGGGATTTTCACGAACTAAACACATTTTATTCACACTCCGGCGCACTATTTGAGAAAAACATGTGCCTATATTTTTCCTTTTTGCTTAGCAAGCGATAATCGTCTCTAAATTCTATTAAAAACTCACGCAGGCCTTTTGCTACAACCTCACCGCAAACCTCGTCATAATATATATTAATGTAGTGGTTAAAGGATTTGAAACTATCCATTTTGACAAGATTTACATTCTCAGCCGCAGGGTACGAGTACTCTGGATGATGCAGCTTCATATAAAGCCGCTTGTCACACCACTCATCAACAAGACTAACTAACCATAACCGTTGCTTCTCTTCTGCAAGTGTTGTTTCTTCCACTTCACGGCATATGTAAGCTTTTATGCAGTTTAATCCTACAACATAGGCCATTACATCGTTTGTACCAGGAAATCCTGCGTTGCTCTCGCCAGAATAACCGTAGAGTATTTGAACCTCTTGTTCCTCAAGCTTCGGACGGTTTAATGTAGCCTTAAGAGTCCCAAAGGAGGGAGGGCAAGGGAGTTTTTCAGTGTCCACCACATCTTCCCATTTTATCGAATACCACTTCATAAACGTCGAGCACGCAATATTAAAGATAGCCATCACTATTTTTCTTCTACGTGAGATTTCGTTAAATACACGTCTGAGATCCAGGGCTTGCAGCGGTCAACTGAGCACGCAGGGGTAGAGATATGCCAATGTAGTAGCAGAAGTCACGTGACCATTGGTCGAGCATACAGGGGGCGGAGCTTAAGACTTTTCCTGTACACACACACACACACACACACACACACACACACACAAAGAAGAAAATGAAACGCTAATTGAAACACTATTTTTTTAATGAACATATCATCGAATTATTCAAGTTATATATATATATATATATATATATATATATATACACACACACACAAATACGTGTAATAAATAAAATGAACATATCGTTAACAAGTAATTAGACAAATATACATATATATATATATACACATATATAACAATCAAGGATTATGGTAGCCAAAGGGTACGGTATCATAGGTACCAGGCACTTGGTAGCGTTTCCTATAGGTGTTACGACACACCTTCGTACCCCTAAGTTCCTTCACGCCCCCCAGCTTCTGCGCCCTAAAATTGTGGGTTCCTCCAGTCAGTTGGGGCTGTTGGTCACCCTCGTCTTCCAAGCACACTAGATCCTTCAACGAGTCAAAGTTAACGACGCGTCGGTTCGCCTGGTTGGTTAAGCGTTATACCCTTAGCCTTCACGATATATTTCGTATCCTCCCCCACCCTTACCCGTACCCCATAAGTCTTTGGACCTGTTGAGACAAAAGGGTCGGTGTATGCGATGTCTCCATACTCATCCTTGATCTCATCAGTCAACTCTGCGAGGAATTCATCAATAGGCGGCATGTATGCACCCTCCCTCGCTGTGAATATCACACTATCTGTGTCGGCGTACAGAACCCTCCGACGAAGAGAATGCAATAGACCCCAAAGTTTGATGCGTGCGTATGCAGTTGTGAAGCTGGTTAAAGGTATGTTTGTAACACGTGATGTGTCTGTGGCCAATTCGGTAATGTTGTACCTTATTATGTACGTATTGCCCACATTCACGATGTCCATGACCTCATTATCTGGAGCGTTGGCATAATCCCACACCTCATTATAACTTTGGACTAGTCAGGGTTCTTTACAATTTGAGAACCGTCAAGTTGTATCCCTTCACGGTTACGGTAACGTTGAATATAAGCCGATTTTTAATCTTTGGTATCAACTCCTTGCGAATACCCTGATGCTTCTACCTTATCCTTCAAAAATGTGTTTATATATGGCGTGAAAAGGATGGGGAGCTTTTGATACCTCCACACCTCATATATCTTTAATATTCTGTAGCCATGGCGAGCGGATAGGGCCAGCTCAGGGCTTTATATACGCCTCTGATCTTACGCTGGTTGGTTGTGTTTCTCCTCTGCGCACTTCATGCACAGGGGAAACATGAGCTTGTGGTCTATAACGACGGGTAAGATCGGCATCCATAAATCGCGAGGGGGGAGCACCTCAAAGAAAGAAAGACAGAAATAGTTCTTGTTCAAATTTGCTTAGAACACCTCGATGGTGGGCAGGGCTGGGCTGGTGCTACTAGTTTTTCAGGTGCACCTACGGGGTACGGATTGTTTTTCATCACGTAGGGATATAAAGAGAAGAAGTCGTAGTAATGGAGTTTCACACCCTCCGTAGGCGGAAAGTATGGTGAAGGGATTTGTACGTCCTCCGAACAAGTTATCACCGCATTTGAGAGGATCCAGTACCACTGAACGCTCTTCAAGTACTATCCATCTGTTTCCTTTCGTGCATCATACTCATGCTCCCACAAAATCTTGTGAGTGAACTAGGTGCCTATAAGCTGATCGCGGGTGCGGGTCTATGCGAGACTGAAGGCAGGAAATCTACCGTGGATACCTCCTACGATTACCCACTCAGGAAGGGATCAACCGTGCCACCAACAGCCGTTAAAGGAGTGTACAGTCTTCTCACCAATAGCACGGTTTTCGCTTAGACCATCAACCCAAAAAACATGACATTAACCTTAATGGTTACTTCCCCTGTGTTGCGGGCATGCTTTATGTATACACCTGTCTGCTGCTGTATGTGTATGAGCCAGTAAATAGCCTTGAGTACATAACTGCGGGGAATGTTACTCTGAATGACGGCTAAGGTGCCTTTAGGCATGAAATTGTTCTTGAACACCGTAAAGCACAATGAGGCGATGGTGGTTGCGATTTGAAATGGATCGCATTTGAAACGGTCTATGTACATCCTTCTAAAGGCCTGGAAACATACTCTAAGCACGCGCACATCATTCACGCAGTAACGCTCACCTTCATCCGCTATATTGCAAGGATTAGATTCATTATAACTGTTGTAGTAGCGGTCAAAATCTTCACGTTCACCTGTACTCATACACTCATAGTTAAAGTAATGTTTGGGTGGAGGTAGTCCTACGTAATTTAAAGTTTCGCTAGTGAGGAATGTGTAAGGGAAATACCCTTTTGAAACTTCGGCGCCCACACCCATTAATTTGGATAGCCTTGTTAATTTACAAGGTGTGAATAATAAAGTGTCTTTAAACTGTACATTACCTCTTATTTGCATCTGTATAAGTTTGTTTCCTCTTTTCAAAGGATCGCCTGTAAATATCTCAGTTGAATCGTGCTCAAGCATCTCCTTATAAAGCAACTGTGAGTTAAATTTTGCCCCGTTATGGGCAAGAAAATACACAGTCATTTTTTTTAAAGTTTTCCGCTAACTTGACAATATAGGACACAAAGAGTTTCACGGGACTGTCGTGTGCAGTTGTTTTAAAAACGTCTGTCCGTTTACCACATTTGTGACACTCATCACACTCGACCTCTATGCACTCATCGCAGATAGACTGGCTTACAATAGATGTGGGATAACCTCTTTGGTTTCAGCAACCGTATGTTTCTATGTAGTAGTACACAGTTACACAAGGTCTATTTTTAGGCCTAACGTCTTTCATATAATATACATTAGGGCGGCTCGTTTTTACACTTTTATCGATATTTGATTGGGGGTAGTGCGGAAAAGTTGCGATTTGGAGAGAAAATAAAGTGTGTAAAATTTTTTTGATCTACGTCAATACCTTCCGGTGGCAGCGAGTCCTTAAAAATCGAAAAATAGGTCTAAAAACACATAAAAATACGATATTTGAAAAAAATATTCATAATTATATTTTTGAGTATTTTTGAACGGGGTAGATTGGAAAATGGTTTTAAAGACTTACAAAATAAACAATAAAAATTTCAGCAGAATCTGTTAATAACTTCCGGTGGCGTCTTAGCCGTTAAAATATCCAAAATATTGATTTAAAGCAAGTTTTAACAAGATGTTATGCAAATGTTAATTCCGGTATATTTCTGTGCAAACAACCCTGAGAACACTATTATAGGCTTGAATAAATTAATAGCAGTCATTGAACAATGAACATTATATAAAATGCACACTGTGCATTGCACACTGCACACTGCTACATCCCCCGTTCCCTACCCTATATAAGCTGGGAAAGGAAGCGACGTTGTCAGTTGTTGTGTGTCACGTGTGGCGAGAGGTTGTGTTATAACTTGTTCATCAACCGTGGTATATCACCATTTACCCGCAGTTAGTTGGTAAATATCGTAAATAGATTTATAATGTCTGAAAAGAAACCTTCAAAAGTAACCAGAACGTTAGCAAAATGCCATAGCATCGGTCAACCAGCAGATTTGGTTAATAATGTTCTACCTACTTATGGAGATGTGCTAAGAGCTTATCTCTGGCACCGGAACAACAGAAAAACGACAGGCCAAGATCCTCCATTCCAGATTATTGCCAATGACATCATTTCCAAACTTCAAGAGATATGGCTCACAGCTTCAATCCCAACTTTATCAAGGAAAAGAATACATGATATGCTCAAAAACTATCATAATAAGTACAAGACGGGGATAGGATTGTTAGTACCGTCGTCTATCAACATGATGGTGTTCCTTGTCACTATGCCAAAATTGTTCAGGATTATCTAAATGGACGTTTTCCAAATCGCTGGATCGGACGCGGAAGCAACAGACCTTGGCCAGCGAGATCACCAGATTTAACCCCTTTAGATTTCTTTGCATGGGGCTTTATCAAATCGCACGTCTATCAGACGAAGATTACGAGTCTTGAAAACTTACGTACACTATACGAACTGCTGCAGATAACATAACCCCGCAAATGCTCCAGAATGTGTTTAGAAATGCTGGGGAACGATTTGAGCTGTGCAGGGATACTGATGGGCGTCACGTCGAATCCTACTCTTAATTATTTAATTAATGTTACCACTTTATCATTTTATGATTGAATTCCATATAATTTCCAAGTGCTTCACAAAAATAGATCTTGACTTTATGTACACCCTGTATATTCTATGTCTACAAAGGCTAAGCGTCTGAATGATATTACTAACCCTAAAATCATCTACAGCCCCGTCATCTGACCCGAACCCGAAAGACAGCCTCGTCCTGACTTCACGTTCGTCGCAGTTCTGAAGGGCAAACTTCACAATACGTTCAACTACGCATCGCAGACCGTGTTCAACATCATTGTTGTACCCACTCTAATAGACAGAGTTTATTTCCACAACAGTTTCGATGCCCACTGGCATCCTCCTCTGGTGGATACAGTAAAACGAATGAACCAAAACAAGACGGAAAACAGTCCAGGGACCGTTAAGAAATTCGCACCTAGGTTAGATCCCGTTCTCCCGACACCTGAAGGGCATTTTATTACAGGGTCCCGCTTATAAGTACATTCGCACAAATTAAAACTATCTTCTTGTTCTATACATACAGATTCTAATATTTTGACATAATTACTGCATTTATTATTGCATTTACATTTTTTTAAACATTTATTATTATTACCTTTACACTAATTATTAAATTTATAATATTACCTTCATTATTACATCTGTTGCATTTATATTTATTTCCACATTTATTACTTCCATTATTACATTTACATTTACGTTTATTATTCCATTTACATTTTACCAAAAAAAATCGAATGAACTAAAAGCGAGTAAGAAAACAATCCAGAGACCTTTAAGAAATTCACACTTAGGTCAGAACCCGTTCCCCCGACTCCGTAAGGGATTTTTTGACCAAGAATCTCATTAAAGGGTCTAACTTATAAGTACCTTCGCACAAATTAAAATTATCTTCTTGTTCCATACATACAGGTTCTATTATTTTTCTTTTGACATAATTATTACATTTATGAAGTACCCTTACTTGATTCCCAATCTGTAGTATGATTATTTTGGCTGGCGTGATAAAAAATGGCATCATTAGTATTACAACTTCTGAAGGCATATTTGTGTTCTTTAATACGGGTTTCAATATTTCTTCCAGTTTCTCCCACGTATGCTAAATCACAAGTTTTACAGGGAATGCTGTAGACACAGGCTTGTTCCTGTTTTGCAACGTTATTCCTAACCAATTTACTTTTCACGGTAGACGAATATTTGAACGCCAAAGCAAACTTAAAATCTTTCGTCAACGGTTTTACTCTTTCTAAGCCGGCAATGCAAGGCAAACTCACATATTGTTTTTGGTTAACTGAAGGTTCCCGAGGGGCATAAAAAGATTTTCTGGCTTTAAAATACGCCTTTCTGATAAACCACTCAGAATATTTTAAATCCTTAAAAATGTTCCAAATCTTTGAATTTTCCGGGTCCAGCAAATGTGGGCTACAAATCCTGAGTGCTCTTAGAAACATGGAAGAAATAATTGAGCTTTCGACCCCTTCATCATGATATGAAAAATAATGAATGTACGAATTACAATGAGTCTATAAAAAACTTAAAATCATTAAAGATAAGGGGGAGATGTTATCAAAATTTGTGCATAAATTATATGGTGCTATTCGACGTACCAGTCAGTATTCAACGAGTACCAAAGTGATATTGTTGTCGAAAAAGATAAATATGACGTTAATTCGCTAAAGGAAAATGAACATACATTTACAGTGTTCTCCCACCATTTTAACATAAGCGAGTTCTTCATCAATCAGAATCTATTTTTCAAAACTAGATACATGCGCGATGTGTCGTTAAATACACAATATCTAGTCTTATTCGTAAAATGTAGAGATGTGTCACAAGTTGGGTATTAGCCAATCAAATGTTCCCGAATCACGTAAGGAGTTTTTGGAGGTTTATAAAGAAGCCACAAGTCAGCGTTGCGGATATTTGCTTTGTGACCTTCACCCGCGAAACACGTCTAGGGTGCTTCTAAGAACGAATATATTCCCAAACGAACCTGAAAAAGGTGTATATTCCAGAATGACAAATAGACTGAAGAAATATCGTGAATTAATAAAAATCTATAAACGATTGCCCCTGGCACTGCAACAGATGTTTGTTAAAAATATCACCTCCGACTTTTTAAAATGCATCTGTGAAATCTGTCTTAACGTTATAAATTGCAATGTATCAATGAAATCCCCTCAGAAGGCTCGCCTACGCCTTTACAAGAACATAATACGTATACTCGCTCCTAAAAGTCAAACTGTGGGGAAGAAAAAACGAATTATTGTACAAATATGGGGGGGGTTATTCCTCCCCATCATATTTTCAGTTTTGGGGCCTTTCCTGACTAGATTAATATAAGGAAGAAAGTGGTAGTGATTCCACACGAGGTGTATGCTTCACTGCAGAGATCAAAGAGTTCAGACACGATTTTATACACCGTAAAAGCAGGTTTGTAAGAATGGAGAGCGAAATGTTAGCCCAATTAAACAGTTTTGAGTCACCTAATGAGAAAAGAATCTTATACCAAAACGCTCTGCATAAATTTCTTCACGAGTACGAAAATTATAAGAATCCGACAGAGATCCCCGTGGTTATTTGCACAGCACGAACAACGATGAGCGTGGCGACATCGGACCTAGGCCCGACGTTAGAGCTGACCAGTCAAAGAATAAAGGGCCGGCCCGACAACATATCGAACATGCTTTAAAAAGCAGCTCCCACATATATTGAGGAATAAAGGTTTAATTCTTTATAATCTAATGAATGAGGATCCCAACATGCAATGGACCGATACAGGTGAAATCAATGTTGAAGGAACAAAGGTACAGGGCTGGAATATCGTTGACATCGTCCATGATCTGGTGAGAAAGTGGAATATGCCCTCACCATCAATATGGAAGCATATTAAACCAAGACTAGAACAAATAAATGTACCCAAAACATTGATAGAAAATATGAACAGGTTAAAAGACGGAGCAAGCCTCGCATATACCACAACTGAGAACGCCATCACCCCCAGCGGTAGCATCTCTGAAGAGGAGAAAGAAGAGACAAAACAACAACGACCAACCGTCTCCAACGTGCCTCTAAAATACACAAATAGCTAATATATTAAGAAAACGTTATTATGACATTTTTAGCCCAGCCTCCTACGGAGGCGTTGATAGACTGTACAGAAGTGTTTACGATTATGGCTTAGGGAAAAAAGATGTTGAGAGTTTTTTGAGTGGGCAGGATCCTTATACACTTCATAAGCCGGTGAGAAAAAGGTTTAAACAGCCAAGTCAACCGCGGCCTCGACTGACTCTATTTGGCAAGCGGATTTAATAGATATACAAAGATAGTCAATGTATAATGATGGCTACCGCTACATCCTATTCATAATAGATGTGTTCTCTAGATATCTGTGGCTAATTCCTTTGAAAAGAAAACAGGATTTCTGGCTACTTTTGTACGGATATGGGGAAAGAATTTATAGGCCGAGCTTTTCAGAACATGTTGTCAGAGTTTAATATCAGTTACTACACTAGCAATTCCATACATAAGGGCTCTTTAGCTGAAAGAGTTCAACGTACCATACGTAAAGGAACGCATGCATCGCTGTTTTACACATAAAAACACATTCAGATATATATACATTCTGGAGTCACCGGCCTCATCATACAGCCGATCACACCACCGGGCGATTGGGACAACACCTAAGGAGATTTTAGAAAGAGGTCTGCACGCAGAGCGTGATGTGCGAAGAGATATTCGTAGAGCAACGCCACTTGTTTGCGTTTCAAAATCAGTGGTTATGTAAGGTTGTCGCGTTCAGGAAGTAAATTCGCGAAAGAATTTGAGCAAGGCTGGACACGTGAGATTTTTAAAGTTAGGGCTATGAGACCTAAAGACGAGATAATGCTGTATTACGTTGAAGATTTGAATGGGAAAGAAATTGCAGGAGGTTTTTACGGCGAGTAGCTACAGAAAGTGACATTTGATCTCGAAAAAACCGTGTTTAAATTGAAGAAATGTACCTGGTGAAATGATTGGAGTACCCAGAAAGCTTCAACACCTATATTAAAGCTGATGCAGTAATGAAGCTTAAATAGTATGCAACATGCGCCTAGCCATTTCTATGTCACACTCCCGTCCTCTTCTTCTCTATCTGTACATCCTAACAACACCCTAGCCAACTTTGTGACAGAACTCCATGGACCTATGGAATTGGGTCATGATATATATCACATTGGAATATGGGAAATTCAGTTGGATCCCCTTTTTTTAAGTAATGATTATGAAGAAAGCATTTTTATGGTTCTTAGAGACTGTAATGTGTGTGGAAAGGCAGGGGTAACTTGGGATGAAACCAAGCGTACAGTCCTGAGTGGGGTTGCAATGTATTATACTACAGTAGTAACACTAGGACTGGGCCACTATGGTGCGGCTGAGGATGTTGTGAGAGACTTAAACGTATGTTTAGAAAGCTCAAATCTTGCGGCTGATTTAGTATACGAAATCGTAAACAATGAGCCCCATGCATATACTCTGATCCTAAACTCACAGGCTAACGGAAATATTAAAGACAAAGAAGTGTTCAAAATTATAACTGATGCCCGATATGGAGCTGCCATACAAAGAGATACCTTTCACGAGGTACAACATGACTTGTCCACTATAATGTATCAGTTGAAATTGGAGCAAAAGTTTGTTGGGGACACCCAGGCACGCCTGCTGCGCATTGCTCACATCCCCAACCATAGAGGGAAGAGCTTGAGCATTACATATAGCAAACTTCATTATGTGAATGTCGCGACTAATATATTAACCAATATCTCAATATATATAAGAACGATTGAGTGAAAGAGTTTCCCATTCGGTGATAGGAACGTAACAATAAAGGTGCACTTTCGACGCACTGAGTTATAATGGAACGAAAGCCCTTCACAATCTATTGAGGGGTGAGATACCAGCGTGGCAGTGGGCGTGGATCCATTTTTTAAACTATACTACGTACGGCTGTCCCCTCGCTGAAGAGTGGTGCCAGATATCTCGGGAGGAAAGCGTTACAATCAGGTTTTAACACGGTAGTAGACATAATGGCGGGGGCTAGACCTAAAGAAGTTCTAGAAAAGCACTTAAAGCGTACACGGGACGAAATCATCAAAGATGCAAAGAGAAAAATTTGTGGTGGTGGGAAGAAGAAGAAGAGCTCTGTCCAGAGGAAGGGATTACCAGCACATGGCGTTAAACGTGAAAGGACATAAAAAAAGATGTGTTCTAAGCGTCTGAAACCTATGGTTGACCATTTTTTTGACTGATATAAGCTAAGGATATTGCTCTCATGATTCATAGGCTGTTTACTACTTGTCGAGAGAAGTGGCACTATTTCTGACTCGTCATGACACGCTTCATCCATCCGTGTATTTCAAAATGTTGTAAATCGGAGTTGTCCATCTTTGACATGCCCACAAGTCTTAAGGTCATTGTCGAAAAGTTGATGTTTTCCTCCAGCTCCAATTTAAGTTTGTTAGTAGTGCTTCTCCCATTATTTACTAGTTTCTTTTCAATGCATCTGTCGGCTCTAGGTGTAGTTATCCTTTTCCGACCACATTTACCCTTTCTTTTTGGAGTCAGCTCTGGATTATCCCCTTCAACTTTAATTTTTGATGCGATCCTGTCAACACTTGCACGTGACATATTCAGTTCTCGGGCTATTTTTCTGTGAGAATAATCAGTTGCATTCAGCAGCGAGAGCATTCTACCTTTCTTCTTTGGCGATAGATCACATTTCTTACCCATGTTGGGTAGCCTACAGTACATAAAAGTTATTCCTGTAAAGAAACACTAATTTAATAAAAAGAATCATAATACGTTGCTGAGAAACAATATCATATGGGTGTATGAGTGCATATTCCACGTACAATGGTTTAAATATAATAACTTATCATTAACTCAACATACACTTAACGCACCTGACCACTTGACACAACCTTCCACGTTCACAGCTGAAACACTACTGAACCCACTTTTCACATACTCCCCTCCCCTTACTCCACAAATTAACCCCTATCCCCAGTTTCTGTTATTCAGGTAGAGAACACTACATGTGTTAACAATTTGGAATACTGTCTGCATACTTAAAAGCTTATTATTTCAGCTAAAAACACCATATTATAATGGAAATGTGTTTTCCAAGAGGTGGCTCTAATAATTTTATCACCCTTTGTGTGTGTATATATATATATATATATATATATATATATATATACAATTAAAAATCAATGCAAATTTAAACATTAACACATCTGGCAGAGGGATTCTTTCTATCTATCTATTAATTTTATATATGCAAAAAAACACAAGGACCTCTCTCTCTCTCTCTCTCTCTCTCTAAATCTGGGTGCCCCACTAAATCTGGGTGCATAATCCATCAGGAGTAAGATGTTGTATGTGCGCGTAACTGACACACAAAGAGGTAACTGACACACAAAGAGAGAGAGAGAAAATGAACACTCAGATGTAAAAGAAAGTAGAGATAAGTGGGTCTTAATCATTAACCTCGATATGTTAGGCGTTCTAATGTAGGTTTTCTAAAAACGTTTAGCACACACACACACACACACACACAAGCTGTACAAATTCCAGGAATGGTCAAAATCGAATACTTCGCTTGACCTACATTATAAGTAGGTGAGTTGGTAGCCGGAGGCTATACCAACGCTAGGAACGAGTCTGATCCTGGAAGTTTGGTTTTAATTTTCTATAAAAGAATGTTTCTTATTAGCCCTTCGATTTAATTAACATCACACATATATATATATATATATATAATATATATATATCACCCAAACCCGCAGGGAAAAACTTATAACACAGTGTTTATAAAGGCTAATTAATTTCGGCCGATCACAACCAAGCCCTTTTCAAAGCCTTAAACTAGTTAAAATGTCTAAAAATGTTATAAAACTTCCGTCCTGCGGAAGAACTGAAGTTAAAATGACTGTTAAGGCATAATCACGGACAGAAAAGTGATGGCTGTGATACATCTGCCAGTTAGCAAAGGCAAAATATTGGCCAGATTTCAGACATTGAAGATGAGAAATCTTTAAGTAAAAATCAATCCTGTACATCTGGCAGCCGGTCACGATCCGAAATTGCTCCAAAATATATTAAAATGTTAGAAATAAATCTATCCATACTGTTAGACAGTTTAATATTTGAAATGGCGTTTTCTCCTAAAATATAAGATGTCTCGTATATTTGTCTCTGTTCCTGGTCCCTGATTTTCAAGATAGGTTTAGAATCCTGGAAATTAAAAATATGATTATGATGTTCCCTATGCTGAACCAAGCTACTATAAGTATTACCCATTCTCAGGTCACGTTTGTGGGAATTAATCCTTCTCTGAAAATCAATTGTCTCTCCGATGTATTTTTGAGGGCATCCTTCGTTCTTTGTTTACCAGAGTCCCTTTAGATCTAACCTTGCAGTATCTGGCAACCCCCACTATATATAAATAAAGAAATTCAATAGTGTATCAGGCAACCCCTCTATATATAAATAAATAATTTAAATAAATAGTGGTATCTGGCAACTCCTCCACATATAACATGTTGGTACCCTGAGCTCTCATTATCCGTCTGGCAGTACAGGTGAAAATATGGTCTCTCCCTCTCCTTCTTAGGTTAAGGTTTACCTTCTTAGGTTAGGATACTCCTTTGGGGGGTGAGGCTGCCCCACCTTCTCCCCTAAAGCTCCCCCATCATGCAACTTAGGGAGGGTTATCCCCACCCCTTGTTGCATACCCCCTCCCCCATTACCCCCACCACTTTGCAACATTACTCCCAACCCCCTTTGCAGCAATGATCAACATTGCAATTGCACTCTACACTTTTGCGACCACACTACTATTACATATAAGATAACACAGGCTTTACAGTTTACATTAGAAATTAATTTTCTTAGCAGTTTTGCATTTGTAGGGTATCATAAGGAGCTGTGATGACCTATATTTTTATATCTTGTATGTGATAGGATTGTTCAGAATCTGCATAATAAACATTCCGCAATGAATTTCAGCAGCCACATTTTTAATACTGAGACAGAAATAAAAGATAGTCTATATCAGGGTGGCTGCTGACCTGGAAAACCTGGAATACCTGGAAAAGTCAGGGAAATTTTTTTTGGTCAGGGAAAACCTGGAATTTTTTTGTGTTCCAGTCTAGGCATTATTTTAAAACAATATGGTGAAATATGATTTGGGATTGCACTAAGTGCACTTAATTTGGTTTTATGTTATGAAATGGCTCAGTCACTGAGCTTTCATTTTATTTTTTCACATTTGAATTAACCGAAAGAAATAGTTCATGACCTTCAGTCAATCTGGGACTAGGTCATTTGGATGGTCTCCGGTCGGCGGTTGGCAATGAAAAGTCAGGGAAAAGTCAGGGAAATTTAAAATACATATTCAGCAGCCACCCTGTATATGTATTCCGGACATTTAATTTGTAGTAAAACTTCTAAATAAAAATGTAAGGGGTTCCAAAAAACCTTAGCCCCCCCCCATTGGCAACTTACATGTTTACTTATATCGAAATAGTTTTTAGTGATTATAAAAATATATAAAATTCTTTATTTATTGCAGGTATTAAAATTACTCTAGCTGATAAATTGATAATTATAATGGCTTCTCAATTAATTGGTGATTCGGAGAGGCAACGTGTGATAGATCGCATACGAGCAATAACATTTCGGGAAGCTCGTGATGCTGGAGCCACCTTTATAACACGTTCATGGGTTGCCAAAAAGTTGCGAAGTGAGGACTTCGTCAAAAGAAATTGGAATAAAACTTTCGATGAATGTGAAATGGATACAACCAAATCTGGGCGCCCAAATTTGCCACTCTCTCAGGAAACAAAGGACATCATTGAAAGCGGTACGCGTAAGCGGAAAAACAGCTGTGCTAAGCTTTCTAGAGAGATCGAAGTGTTGAGAGGAAAGATCGTTAGTGGTGAGATCATTCGACTGTACCGTCATAGGCAAGGTTTAAAGCCTTGGCATGAACTTCCAAAGCCAAGAAAAACTCAACTTACTGTAACATCGATGACAGAATGCGGTTTTCCCATTATCTTGAAGATTCGGATGTGGATGATTTCATGCATTTAGCTGTCTCCGATGAATTTTTTGTTTACGTAACACGTCGGCCTAACTACCAAAATGATCGAGTGTGGGCCACAACACCAGATGAAATCGATGACAATGTTATCGCGAATTATTAAAAAGTCCAGACTGTGTTGGTGTGTTTGTTTTGTTCACTGCAAAGAAGCTCATGTGGGTGCTGAAGCCAAATGGTCAGAGTTGGGATGGACAGTATTTTCGTGATATTATTTTATCCCATCATGTCATTCCTTTTCTAAGAAACCCAAACAATGTTATGGATGTCGATCAGGTCACACTTCTACACGATAAGGCCCCCTGCTTTAAGGCATTAGCCACTCAACAGTTGTTGCGGAACCATGAGATCGATTTCTTTGGAAATGAAGAATGGCCAGGAAATTCTCCTGACCTGAACGTCTGTGAACACATTGGATCAGTTATAAAGGACAAGGTTGAATGTCTCTTGTTTCAAGAACCTGCAGCAAATCGATTTTCGAAGGATACAATGACGCAACACATTGAAACTGTTTTAGTAAATTTGCGTAACGATCAAGATCTATTCACGTCACTTTTGGCAAGCTACCCAAAGCGAATTCAGGCTGTCTTGGAAGCCAATGGCGGGAACACCAAGTTTTAATTGTTTCTCATTAAATGCAGGATTAAATTCTCTTTTGTAAGGTATATTTAGTTTTACTGTACTTTAATGGTTTAGGCCATGGGCGGGGGGGGCTAAGGTTTATTGGAGCCCCGCACAATAATATGCGCCTGGGTGGTGTTGTGGTTAGCGTCCCTGACTACGAATCCATCAGCCCCGGGATCTAGACCCGGTGACGGCAGGTGGCGCGCAGCAAAACCCAGCTGTTCATCCTTCCACACAATAAAAAATTGGTTGGTAGATAAATGGATACCCTGGGTAGCCTAGTGGTTAAGACGGTAGGCTGTTAGTGGGGCGTGGTTCGGATTCCACGTTAAACTGTAGGTCTAAGTTGGAGTGACAAGCTTGACCTTCGTCAGAATGAACAATTTGGGCGGAAACAAAACCAAGGTTAAATTAAGGTTAATATATATATATATATATATATATATATATATATATATATATATATATATATACAGTATATATATATATATATATATATATATATATATAATATATATGGGATTCGCTTTAATTATTTGCCCTCCTCATGCAGATTCGTCTACGGATTGTTAGCTCAATTACTAAGTTTTAGTTGAAAGTTGAAAGCGCTCTTCTGTCTCCCAGCATGGAGCATCCCTATCCTTCCCTTTCGATCCACGATTCCGTGCATTCTGGATCCACCTCTAATTGAGGGAGGGATTGGATAAAAGAGAAAACATGACGACAGCAAATTGCTTGAGAACGAAGCCTATGTTGTCTGTTGTCTGAGGAGCACTTTGTATGTGTGTATATGTAGAGGGGTGGCTGTTGTCAAGCGAACAGTTCTCAATGTTTTTATTATAATGTCGTTTCTGTTGCTGTTGCTCTATATTTGTATATTTTTATATTTTATTGTTTAACTTCTGACTTTTTATGCTTTGCTTACAAGATTATTCGGTTCCAGATGGGCCTCCCAGACACACACACACACACACACACACACACACGTGTGTGTATATATATATCTTTGAACCTTTCAGGTGTTCCATGTGATGATTCTTCATTTTACGAAGGTTAGGTCTTTTTCTCAGTTGTCTTGAGTTAGTTTGGTGAAGTATAGAGTTGGTTTCTAGCGCTTTCCACTCCACAGAGCCAGGTACCCTCGGCTCATCTGGTAATGCTCTGAGCCAGGCGTCTAGTCTTCTTTTGAAGATTTCCTCTACTACACCATTCCGTATTTCCTTGGGTAGCTGGTTGAACATTGGCCCTCTCACGATAACGCTGTTTTCTTTCAGGGTTAAGAATGTTCCCTTTCTAACCTTCAGTTTGGGAACACCTCATATTCTTCTTTTCCTAATTTCCACTGTTGTTTGAGTGGTTATAAGGTTCAAAGTGAGATTGTGGACTAGTTTCTCTATTTTTTTCATGTGTAAACAATAGTGTGACTTTGTCCAGGGAATGGTTTTGTTTTCGGGCCTGTATGTTGGCTTGGATAATTTTTTTTTTTTGTTTCCAATTTCCTATTTATATAGAAATTAAAGTTTTTTATTAAAAAAATAATACAAGTGAGAGAGTTTTACAGTTTTTAAACATTTGATATGATATTAATATATTTACAGTACTCTTATTGGAATATACCATTGGAAGCATGGAAGCTTTGTATAAGTCATTTAGTGTTAATCCTATGAGTCATGAATTTTTTTTAGCCAAGACCTGAGCTTTTTTTTTTACTCTTTTGGTTATTTAGTTATTATTATTATTAAAGCCAAATAATGAAAAAAATAAAAGTACTTGACATTTGTATCATGACAATAAGGATGTTTTGAGGAAATGAAAACGTTGTGCATGAACAAAGAATTTAATAAAGTTTCTCACTTTGAATGATATGCCATAAAACATAATGTTACTTTATATTTTATGCAAGTTACATAAGACTGTTTATCTTGGCAATTTACTCCTTTGCATTGTCCCCTCACATTATTCCACTGAGGGAAATGCCCAATACCGTCTAATCGAATATCAGTTTGAGGTCTTTTCTGCATAGATGAAAACCGACTTGAAGATCTTCCTACCACAGGGCTGTTGAGAGGATTTACTCCATGGTTGATTAACGTTTCAGCAAGCGAAAATCTAAAGCAAAGATTTAGTTGATCCTTGTTCGGAATGCCTATTGCTTTGCAATCACTTTTATATTGGATCCAGGAAGTTATCAGTGCTAGATCAATAAAATGGAAAATCACTCTCAGAATCCACTTCTTGGACTTTATATGAATCCTATATAAAGCAATTAAATGATCGAGCTTGTCTGCACTTACCACACTCTGATTGTACTGAATGATGGGAAGAGAACAGGGTATTTCCCCGATCTTAGGGGATGAGGGTGGGGTTTCATCAACACTAGACAAGTCGTCATCATCTTCTTCAATAAGTGGTTTATTTCTTTCGGGCACTTCAATTATTCCCTCATTTTTTTCATCAAACAGTTCTTCTAGGTCAGATTCCTCTCCAAAATTTGGATCATCCAAAAGCTGAGAAATCATTTTTGTCTGAAAAAAAAAAAAAAAAAATATATATATATATATATATAATATATATTGTATATATATATATGTTAACCCCTCCGTCTATGGCCCTGGGTGGTTCGAATTGACGGGGGTTCTAGTTGGGAGGCAGCAACGGATATTTCTTCTATAACATTCTAATTCTTTTCTCTCGCTTTAGGGTCGACAGTTATTAATTCTTCTCTTGCTATAATACTCTGATACTTTCTCTGAGACTAAAATTATCGACTTTTCTTTTATAACTTATCGATTTTACTGACTAAGTTCCTCTGAAGATAGCCCAACTCGAGGGGGAAAATAAAAAGTTTCTCTTACTGTAATTTACTTCTTACAAATTTACAGGTAGTGGTCTGAATTTTACAGGGGTAGAGGTTCGACCTCTTTCGACCATGGCTCAGGCAGGAATCTAAAAAAATTAAGGAGGCAAGGGGCCTCTGCCCCCTCCTCGCAGCGAGGCTGCTAATAAGGGAGTCTCGTAGCAGTGACCAAAGCAGAGTCCCGTAATAAAGTGTGTTCATTTTACAAATACATGTATAATATAAGCCTAAATGTTGGGGGAAGGCAGTTGAAGGTTAAATTTCCCCCTTTTAAACACATGATCTGATGTTTGAAAGATTCCAAATAAAAATTTAAAAAATAAAAAATCTAATCGTATTTTTTTGCCGAGTCTTCATTTCTGAAGGCGATATCATTTCATAGTAGTACATAAGTACAATTTAAGTACACGACTGAGTACATTTTCGTTTGGGTTTATTACAATTATGATTGCAATTATGGATTACTTCACATTCGCTTATGATTGTCCATTACAGTTCTATTAAAGTACATTCTTACATTATATATTAAGTCATTACATTCAATTATAGTTTCATTGATGTACATTACGTCGTTTACCATTCTTACAGTGTTTTTTATATATTTATATATGGTTATAATATATGGTTATAATATATGGTTATAATATATGGTTATTATATATGGTTATTATATATGGTTATATATGGTTATTATATATGGTTATTAGTACAACACAAGTACATGAGCACATACAAGATAATTTATATAAAACATAATATGTTATATTATATTATAATATGTTATAAATTTGGATCGGAGAGAGAGGAGATTTTTATCTCAGAAGCTTTCGACGTTGCTGTCATCAGCGAATTCGACCACTTATGCAAGCATTTATGAATTTGTGAGGGGTGAACGCATTTAAAATAAAAAAAAAAAAAAAATACATGTGGACGTATTTTACATGTACGTAACACAATAGGTTGTGTGCGTAATATAGACACGCGTAAAATATGGACTGATAGGTTGATAGGCTAGGCATCAGTAGACAATAGGTAGGACACAATATAAATAATGATGTATAGAGAATGAAGTTTTTACTATTAAAGAATTTACCATATATTGAACATGAAAGATATCCACATACCAAATGGATGATTCAGTATTGGCGGTATGGAAACGTGAATAGAATTAAGTTACTTTATGACGTCATAGTTAGTGAATTTGTACGTATAGTACAAATCATTATTAGGAAGATTTACAAGAACGAATTAGAGACAAAGAGTAGGTATTAATGACTAAGAAGTACAACTACGAATTCCAATCCTGTTATATGCAATGTGTATGCATAATCTAGGGTCTAGGGTGAGTTGCAAGACAATCATAATTAATTATAATAACTTCTATAACAAATGGAAAATGGATACGACTAAACCATAGAAATGGTAGATCGTAGGGTTGTGACACAAACAAAAAGAGGAAGCTACAAGTAAAATTATTATCCAAACTCGCGTTAAGCGATTTTGGTTCTTATGTAAAAATGAATATTGATTATTCATTGTTCATTTTTACATATATATATACCTACATACATTTATATTTATATATATACTGTATATATATATAAATATATATATATATATATATATATATACAGGGTGTCTCATAAGTCCGGCATCATAGGAAAAATAATAAAAAAAGGCAAAACAAAAGCTTTTATTTACAGAACGTGCTCAATATGTATTGTTCCGTAGCCTATTCACAAAATTCCATCCGCCAGTCGGGATCATCTTCGCTTAATTTCTGTAGGATTTGAAGTTTATATGGATGCCATTTGTGAGCCTGAATAATGCGATGGATGCTACTTTTCGACACTCCTGTTTCGGCGGACATTCGCCGAAGAGACTTATTGGGACTTCTGTTAAAATGAGCCGGGATAGCAGTCGCTGTATCATCGTCAGTGGACCTCATTGAAGGTCCACTGCGTGGTTTATCTTCTATGGATCGTGTTTCCTTAAACTTTGCAACAAGTCTGCTAACACAACTCTGTGTTATTGGCTCGCGGTCTGGATGCAGTCTGTTAAATTCAGCAGCGGCCTCTCTTTGACTCCGATTTCCTATGAGTAGAATTATCTGGATTCGTTCTTCCTTGCTCACAGATATTATGGCCTGTAGAAAGAGAAAAATATGAATTATGGTTTGTAGAAATAGAAAAATATGAATTTTTCCTATGATGCCGGACTTATGGGACACCCTGTATATATATATATATACAGGGTGTTTGAAAACCTTCTGTACAAATTGTAATGAGGGATAGGCAACACCAAGACAAACCCTTTTCGTGCGCGAAAGGGCGCCGCTGCAATTGGCTAAAAGGTGAAGTGGGCTAGACTCGCGCTTGCCGCGGGCATTCTTAAATCGGACGTAGTACGCGTAACATGGAGCGCTTCACGACTGCTGAGATGGCTGACATGCATATGGTGTATGGGGCTGCCAATGGAAACGGAAGAGCTGTTGTGAGGTTGTACCGACAGCGCTTCCCAAACAGACGTGTGCCAAACCATCAAACGTTTGCGCATTTGCATCGGCGACTGCGAGAAACTGGAACATTCCATGCAAACATGCATGACACTGGTCGGGAGAGAAACGTGCGCACTCCTGACATGGAAGAAGAAATCCTACGGCGATTTGAGGACAATCCAAGCGCAAGCACGCGAGGTGTTGCACGTATCCTCGGTGTGAACCACGACCTGGTCTGGAGAGTGTTGCACGAGCAGCAGTTACACCCGTTTCATCGTCAGAGAGTCCAGGCATTAAAACCTCGGGATTACCCTCTTCATGTGGAATTCGCACGCTGGTTTCTGCAGCAGACAGCGGTGCAGCCTAATTTTCCGGCTTATGTGCTGTTCTCAGATGAGGCCTGTTTCACACGTGAGGGTGTGTTTAACATGCACAATTCTCACGTGTGGGCGCACGCAAATCCACATGCTACACGGGTGCATACTCATCAAGAACGGTTCGCCGTCAATGTTTGGGCGGGTATCGTCCATGGCAAGTTGATTGGGCCGTACCTGCTGCCTGCCCGACTCGACGGGCGGGTTTATCGGATATTTCTTGAAGAAACGTTGCCGGAACTGCTGGAAGATGTTCTCGTGGCTATTCGTAGACGAATGTGGTTTCAACACGACGGGGGCCCAGCACACTCCAGCAACGATGTGCGGGATTATCTGAACGCCACTTTTGGGGACCGATGGATAGGCCGGGGTGGGCCCGTAGCCTGGCCACCGAGATCGCCCGATTTAACATGCCTCGATTTCTTCCTGTGGGGACACATGAAGAACCTCGTGTACGAGACTCCCATTTACTCAGAAGAAGACCTCGTAGCAAGAATCGCTGTCGCCGCTGGAACTGTTCCCGAAATGCCGGGAATCTTTCGACGTGTACGTCGGTCAATGCTTCGACGCTGTCGGGCATGCATTGATGCTACCGGGCGCAACTTTCAGCACCTTCTTTAAATAAACATGCCTTCTTTAAATAAACATGTTACGCGTACTACGTCCGATTTAAGAATGCCCGCGGCAAGCGCGAGTCTAGCCCACTTCACCTTTTAGCCAATTGCAGCGGCGTCCTCTCGCGCCGAATGGTGACGTCAGCGGACATACACTTATAGACGAAAAGGGTTTGTCTTGGTGTTGCCTATCCCCCATTACAATTTGTACAGAAAGTTTTCAAACACCCTGTATATATAATATATATATATATATATATATATATAATATATATATATATATATATATATATATATATACACACGTTTTTATAAATATATGTTTGCACTTATTTATGCTCTGCAACCTATACCACAGCTGTTTGCAATAATATATAGTTTTATCTTATGTATAAATATACAATCCACATTGCTATATACAATATATAATGGCTACTTATTTTTGTTTTTCATGAGGCACTATTTTGTTCCACTTTATCATTGTGTGTCACATGTGGTACGTTCATAAATAAACCCATCTAATGTACAAAAATGTATGCCATAGATTAATTATAAATTTATATTATTAATCTTAAATGTTTTACTTTAAATAGGAATACAATAAAAATAGCAATCTGATGACTTATTTACACAAAAATACACTTATAAAAATACACTCTTACCTTCTTCCATGCGGTTCCATTCAAACTAAAACAAATTGCTACAGTGTGGGCTTTACTTGCGAGAAACTCCTGGCAACAACTTTCCTGCGTTCCTATTGGCTGGGCAGATTGGTACAATATGAGAATCTGATTCAAAACCTTATCATACTGACAGAAAAAGCATTTTAAAAATGTGTCATGTATGGTACGCCATGCCTCTTAGGGTTAAAGTACAGGTTGTGAGAAAAGTCTTGGGACTAGTATGTTTCATGGACTGCTCTCGATTTTCCTACGAAATTGCAAACAAGGGCAGTCGATGACCCTGATTTTGTTTCTGCAGTCGGTTTTCTTGAGAAATGATAAAGAAAAATGTTATTGGATATTAAATAAATTTATTTACTGAAACGACGCAATACACTCCAACATTTTGCCATAGCCACTTCAAATTAATACAAACATCACTCATTGTTCTGCAAAAAAAATGACAAGAATTAGTGCGATATCTTGCAAAAAACAATAGTATAAGAAACTCGATTAGGTTAGGTTAGGTTAGGTCAGGTTAGGTCAGGTTAGGTCAGGTCAGGTTAGGTTAGGTTAGGTCAGGTTAGGTTAGGTTAGGTCAGGTTAGGTTAGGTTTCTGAAGAAAACTGATTGCAGAAACAAAATCAGGGTCAGTGACTACCCTTGTTTGCAATTTTGTAGGAAAATCGAGAGCAGTCCATGAAACATACTAGGTCCAAAGTCTTTAATGATTTTATACAAACAAATAATTTGTTAATAATAAATAAATTACAATGATATCACTGTAGTGTAAGCAATTAGCGCTATGTCATAATCTTATATCGTGGGCTATTTCTTATAATAATTGTGAAGAAAGTTTGCGTTTATTTCAACAAAAATATAATAAACCACCACCAAATGCAATCACCCTTTGAAACTGGGAGTTCAAACTTTTGGAAATAGGAAGCCTGATTAAAGATCGCCCAAGAAGCGGAAGGCCAGTAACGGCGACAGGTGATAACAACAAAGAAAATGTCCTCGCCAGTTTTCAAGTCGATCCAACAACTTCAACAAGAAAAGTCGCACATGAATTGGGTATTTCCAAGTTTTCAGTAGCAAAAATATTGAAATCACAGGGGAACCACGATTAAAAACTCATTTACTCTCAGCTCATATACGACGATGATTCTGATAGACGGTTGCAGCTTGCTGAAACAATGAGACAAAAGTTCAACAGTGATCAAGATTTCGTTCGAAAGATCAAATTTTCAGAAGGAATACGTTTTCGGTTTAACGAGTAAAGGAAACAAACACAACGTTCACTACTAGCGAAAAAAAAATCCAAAAATACGATTGGGTAAATCCATTAAAACGCCTACACTAACAGTTTGGGCTTGCATTCGGTATTCAGGACTCGTTTTCTTTGACATATCGAGAGATACGATGGATGGAAAACGCTATTGCCAGTTATTGAGAGACAAGGTTTTACCACAGTTTACTAATGGCGATGGCAGGAATTGGGTTTATGAACATGATGGAGCGCTGCCACAATACTGTGCAGCTGCCCGTAAGATTCTGGATGCGAACCGTGAAGGAAGATTGGTTGGGCGGCGAGGTCCTATCGAGTGGCCAGCCAGATCACTTGATTTAACCCCATGTGATTTCTGTCTTTGGGTTTATTTGGGTGACAAACTCTACACTCCTGGATTCATCTATCCAAATGTGAATGTCCTTGGCCGCAGAAGAAATGAAGAACTGAAAAGGATCCCACTCCATATGTTCAGAAGAACAATGAAGAGTTTCACAGAGAGAATCCACAAATGTACCATAGCGGATGGAGCACTATTTGAAGATTAAATTACAATTTAACAAAGAAATTGTATGAATAAAATTTTTATAGATTTTTTGGTTTGATTTGTTATATCATTTGAACCCTTTTTTTATGTAGGAAGGAGGGGGCTAAAGGCGAGCGCCCGCAAAATTCATTCCTCCCCAGAAGAAGGAGAGAGCCAAAAACAAGGTCTCCAAAGGTCAATGATGCCATTTTTCTTTTTTATATATAAATTTTGAAAAGGTTGTGTAGTGTGTAAGATGCATATATGTGTAGTGAGGAATAGAGGGAGAAGTGTGCGTTTGAGAGCATGCTGGACTGCTCACAGGGTAGATGAGACGCGGAAAAAGATCAGCTGAGGAGGAAAGTGACAGGAGAAACGGGAGTTCCAGCATTCCCTGTCTCCTGCCTAACATCCACCCCGGTGTGCTTTCCTGGTCGATTGGTGTCTACAATCTCCTTATATTTATCTGTATAATGTTGTTAACTAAATAGTTGTATGTCTAAAATCTTTAAAACTTTTCTCGCACCCTGTATTTAGCCTTTTAAACATTGAGAAACTGTGACTATCTGTTGTTATTATTCGAGAGAGATCGCAAACATTTTTTATGAATCATTTTCAAAGGATGTTTTATATATTTCTTTGAACTACCCCATGTTATAATGCGATGAAGGTATAATATAGGGTAAGGAGTGTGTTTTGAGGAATGATCTTTTTTAATTTAAATAGTATGAAGAAAAATCTTGATATTTTGAATCTAATATATTGTACATGACTTTTCAGAATTAGTTTTTCCTCTAAATTAATGCCAAATACTTTCACCTCATTCACCATTGCAAGAGTAGTATTCCCAGTTTGTATTTGATAGTTTGTATTGATAGGTTTTGTTGTAATAATCATATAAGATAACTGTCAAGTTCAATAAAAGCTTATTAGCGCACATCTATTTATCAAGTTCGCATTATGATGGGAAAAAGTAAGTGTAGTATCATCTGCGTATTATGCGCAATTTAGTGTGGTTGTGGGATGAAAATCGTTGGCGTGAATTAGAATAGTAATGGTCCAAGAATAGATCCTTGTAGGACTCCATTAGTTGGCATCGCCTTGTCATATACTGATGACAGTTTGACAGATATGACTTAAACCAATCAAGGATATTTCCTCTTATTCCGTATATGTGAAGTGTATCAAATGCGAAAGTGTGTCAAATGATTTTGACAAGTCGAGGGAGAGCAAGGCAATGTGTTTTTTGCGGTTTACAGTAAGCTCTGATACACATTCTTTTAATAGTATATTTATTGCATCTTCTGTTGTATGTCCACCTCTAAACCCAAATTGTGTTTTAGTTAAAATATCGTATTTGATTAAGAATTTAGTAAGTTTATTGTACTATACATGATTTTTTGAATACTTTACTTAAAGTTGGCAATCCTGAAAATAGGGCGATAATTGGATGGAGTGTTTCGGTTTTCTGACTTAAACACAGGGCATACTGTGGCTTCCTTTAGACTGTCAGGGAATATACTCGTACCTCGTGTCACTGATTCATTCATTAGTTTGCTGAGTGGGATTGCAATTTCATTGGTTACTAATTTGTATATTTTTACCGGGATAGTAATGATGTCACAATGTTTATTTTTTAGAATTTTTAATTGCTAAAGAGATATCGTTTCGTAGGACTGGATGAAAGAAAAGTGAGTTTGGATTTGGTTGTGGCATGTATTGTCGATAATGAGGTTCTGTAGTTGGGATTGAGGCTGCAGTATTGGAGTCGATATTTGCAAAGAAGTTGTTTAATAAATTGGCTGTCTTTAGGGTCACTGTAAGAATTCCCGCCTTGTGTGAGGAAGGACAAGGGATTTGTTTTAACTTTCTTTGTGTTAATTAACTCTTTCAGAGTGTTCCATAGTCTTTTTCGGTTCGATTTTTGTTCACCAAATCTTTGAACAATAATGATCTGCTTTTGCTTTTTAATGACTGCATTAAGTCTGTTACAGCAATTTTTGTATGTCTGTTTGGTAATAATTTCAGTTTTCATAGTTTAAAGAGAATATGTTTGCGTTTAATACTAACAATGAGTGCTGGTGTGATCCATTGGTTGTTGTATTTAGTTTTAGATATTACTTTTGATTTAAGAGGAAAGTTTATTTTGAATACAGTATATCTATTTGTGTGTTTGAGAATGCATGAAATTTTGTTCCAATGTCATGGTTACTTTTGGTTATTCTAATCCACTCAAAAGCTGCTATTTCTCTCAAGAACTTTAATTTATTATTATAGCTGTAAGATCTGTAGTCAACTTTTATAGTTTCCTTTGCTAAGAAATGGGTGATCAGCAGGTGCATGTAGCTAAGTGATTTGTGATAGTTAAGATAATTATACCCGAAATACAGTCAAGCAGGGATCACACCCAGATCTGACGTAGCAGAGTCGAATTTCTAATGTCACTGTAAATTCTAGTTGGCTTTTTAATTGCTACGAGAGCTTGCTGAAAAGTAATGCCTCCTATTTTTTTCTCCATAACAAGTTCGCATAGCTGAATGAACTGAAGTGCAGTCAATATATATGTTCTTCCCACCCATTGCTGGAAGTTTCTTAGTTCTGTCACCAGAGGTTTCAGAGCTACGTCAGTCAACATTCCGGACGGTGACAACACAATGTCATTGCGGTTAAAACAGCGTGCAGTTATCGATTTTCTGACTGCAGAAAACATTCCACCTTTCGGCATTCACCAGCGAGTGAAAGCTGTGTATGGTGATGATTGTGTAGACGTGAGTACTGTTCGCCGTTGGACTAAGCGTGTGGCTGATGCAGACATTGGACATGCCGAACTGCATGATGAAGCACGTAGCGGGAGACCGCAAACAGCAACTGACGAGGTTCACCAACAACGGGTCGATGAGATGACCAAACAGAATCACCGCATATCTCAGCAAACACTAGTTACCAATCTTGGCATTTCACGTGAGCGGGTGCAGGCTGTTGCTGCTAATCTTGGGCACTGAAAAGTGTGTGCACGATGGGTTCCCAGAATGCTGACTGATGCAATGAAGGAGAGGCGGATGGAAGTTTCCAGAGTTGTTGTTGCGACATGAACGTGAAGGCGACGAATTCTTATGCAGCACTGTGACTAAAGATGAAAGCTGGGTGCACCATCACGACCCAGAAGGCAAGAGACAGTCAATGGAATACCGTCACAAAGTTTCACCAGGAACAAAAAAGTTAAAAACCCAAACGTCTGCTGAAAGACTCATGTTTACTGTTTTCTGGGACGTTAATGGTGTTGTCCATTCAGAATTCATGCCATCTGGTACCACCCTCAACTTTGTACGCTACACTGAAACTCTGAAGAGATTGAGGGCACGGATTCGAAGAGTTCGTCCCGATATTCAGATGGTTCTCCTCCAGCATGACAATGTGCGACCTCACACGAGTGCACTAACGACTGAAGCAATTCGCCGCCTTGATTTCACTGTCTTGGACCACCCACCATACAGCCCAGATCTGGCTCCATCAGATTTCCACTTATTCCCTAAACTTAAGGAACATCTTCGAGGACGACGTTTCTCTTCGGACGTTGAAGTCAAAACAGTTGAGAGTGATTGGTTCCGTCAACAAGACAGAGTTCTATCGTGACGGCGTCACGAAACTGCTTGAACGTTGGCAGAAGTGTGTGGACCGTAGAGATGATTATGTTAAGAAGTAACTATGTCAAACTGAAGAATAAAGTTCAATGTAGGTATATGTTTTTGTTTCATTGTAATATCTTATCCCGTTTCAGAATTATAAATTAGGAGGCATTATTTTCAGCACTCTCTCGTAATTTAAAACTGCTTACACTCATGATGTTGTGAAGGGAGCTTGCGTTATTATTTGAATGTTCTTTTGTGAGATCAATGGTTAAATCTCCTGTAATAACACAATTGTTACCACTATAATTGGAGGTTAGAATTCTATCGATATTTGTTATAAAATTTGGTACCTTACAAGTTGGTAGTCGGTAAAAGCCTAAAATTGAATACTAGGTGTCAAGAATAACATTTGAAGTGCAAGTGTTTCTGAGGTATTTTTTATGCTTGTCAGTTCTTCGGTACTTTTACTGTTGTAGTTTGAGTGAACAAATACACTTACACCTCGTACCCAATTGTAAGCCCTACATACATGGTAGTTTGTGTACCCTGGAATGTTAAAAAAGATATTATTTTCATTTAACCGGGCTTCAGTTAATACAATGCACGTAAATTTATGTTGTAGTAACTTCAGGTTAGCTGTCAATTCGTCAAAGTGATTTGGGAGACTGCAAATGTTTACGTTTAAGAAAGACAGGTTGCCATTGTTGTATTCCTTTTTTAAGAAGTTGTCTACTGAGATATAGTTGAAGTTGACTACGTTTACAGATTCAATAATTTCATTTACAATATTGTAGTGGACCGGCCAAAATTCAAAAATCGACTTTGAACGGCGTTTTTTGTTAATAGCTGGCACCCATGCTAAATCAATGTACCTGTGGGTGAGGAATAAAATGCGGGTGGATGCCACTCTCGCTTTTGGCTTTGAAGGTCATTTTCAAGGTCAAACTGTGCAAAAAATGATATTTTCTAATTTTAACTAAAAAAAATATATTCTGAGCCAATTGGTTTGACCAAATGTTTCATTTTGCCACACTTAGTAATAAAGAAGTATGATGACACGCTTATTCCATCCGAATTACCAACTCAAAGAAAAATTCAGGTTAATCACAACCGAAATTTTGCTAAAAATTTGTAAGTTTTTATTTTAATTGGCGAAAAAAAAAATTGAGCAAGTCTGTTTGTCAAAACAATTTATTTTAACATGATTAGTGCCGAATAAGTTTGATGGCATGAATTAAGTACTCACAGTAACAGAATTATCACAACTACATCACAAAGCAGTAAATATAGCCCCATAACTATACAATTTACACACTAGTAACATCTACAAGTTCATGTTTTTTGATGAACAGCATCGAAATGCTGCACTGACAGTCACAATTGTGTAGATTGAAATCACTTAAGAACAGAGTTATTAGTTCCTTACAGCACATTCCAGCTTCTCTCGATTCCATCCCGGAAGAGAGACATAGATCTACTGTCCAGCTGGGTTACAGCAACCGCTGTCGTCACAACCACAAGCTGTCGTATACTTCATCCTTTTCCTAAAGCAGTTGCATCTAACTGTCTTCCACTTTTTCTTGCAACCACAAGAAACAAGCTCCAGGCAGGCTTCAGGGATTGGAGGAAGTCTTGTCCATATTGGTAGGAGGCTCCCATCTTCCAACTTCCAGGCTGAAGTGTCCACCGGATCTTCAACATCTACGTGCTCTTCGTCAGCCTGGAGCCATATTTTGGCTTGATAGTTTGCCCGCTTGGCGTGGAGCTCCAGGGCATCCTTTCTCGGTGGGAGCATTTCCAGAGTCTTCTTGGCCTTCCCAAAAAGGTGAATTCTGGCGTCATCAATTGTGTGTTGTTCCGGGGTGCCATGCAAATGACACACAAACTTCTCAACATCTGCGATATCCCCAACTCGACCAATGGCGTGCAGCAGGAGTGGGTGGTCACTGAACACCTTCCAACACTTCTTTTTTCCATGACCACTGAAGGACGAGACTGCCAAAGCGTGGAAGCTGACCAGGTTGTCCCTAACTGGGGGCGACAAACTCTTGAATACATCGTGCACGAGATAGCATTTTCGGTTCTTGGCCGTTCCGCACAGCATCCACACTTCAGCGACGTTGGTGCAAACGAAGTGAATCAGCAGCACCATTACATCAGTATCTCTGCACACTACCAGTATTCGTTCATAGCCTGGGACGCTGCATCACATGAGTGAAGGATGAGCCTGGTGTCCGCCTCTTCGTGGTTGCTATGCAGTGGAACTTCATGTCGTCTGGTTGACCGTACTTCAGTAGCTTCAGAGAAGCCACCCCCTGTCACCAGCTGACATCTTTCTTGAAGATCTCTGCCCTTCTCAGTGATGACGTTAGACAGAAACAAGGCTAGGTCAGCCTTGTTATATCCAGGGACATGAAGTTTTTCCACACTTCAGGCAGTGGAACTTGTGGGCCATCAATGACTTTCCGAATCGGTTTCTTCTTGCTTGCACGCTTTGTCCTGGTAACTGCTTTGATCGATCCTTCCCCTGCGTACCGATCAAAGATGACATCAACTCTTCTGTGTTCATTGAAATAACTCGTCACGGCCTTGAAGAACACTTCAGCATAGTCGCCGAATGTTCGACAGCCGCCAGGCTTGCCAAGAGCTTGGATGAGTACATGGCCATCTATCATCACACAGGTCTTCAGATCAGAGGTTGAAACCTCTGAGCTTATGGTCTGCTGAGCCATCAGGATGTTCATCAGCTCAGACTTCGATGTCGAATTCCTGCCTTCGCCAGACTAAATGGGAGTGGGGAGAGTTCATGCTTGAAGACGTTGACCATCTCCACCATGCGACCTGCGGTCGCGGCATTCAGGAGCCGCTGGAGTAGCTTTCTGTCAGCTTTGATAGTCTGCTACATGATCTGCTTGGTGGAAACTGTAGCTTTGTACACATCAGTTTTCAAAATCGTTAATAAAATCGATAACGTAAATTTTGACAAACTGTTCATTTTCGATAACAGCAATACTCGTAATAACGGATTTAAGTTGCATGGCAGACGTTTCATTAATAACATCACTAAAAACGTTTTTACTTTAAAGTAATTGATAAATGGAATAATCATCCCGTGCCTGTCGTGAACTCTACCAGCGTCACTATGTTTAAGAACCGTTTAGATATGCATTTTAAAAATATTAACGTTGTTTAAAATAAAAAAACAATTAGCAATAGGAGCTCTGAGGGTGGTGTTCGGGGATGAGTCTGTTGACGATTAATGCCAGCTTGTGACATGCCAGCTTGTGATATGCCAGCAATAAAATTATTAAAAAAAAAAATTAGACTAACACGAACGTAGATGTAGCTCGTAACGTAAACTAACCCACTTTTTGTTATACGCTACCTACTTTTTTTTATCCTCTCCTTACTTGCATGTCTGTAACTCTCTTTACTTGCATGTCTGTAGTTTGCATGGTATGTTAGTGTTTGAGTTAAGACTGTGTTTGCATGGTTTGTAAGCGTTCTTATTTTACTTCTTTAGATCTTTCACCTCTTTCCTATTCTCTCTGACTATTTTTCCGACTTGTCGGCAGTGGCCGGCGGATGATGATGGTGAGTCTTTCTTTCTCTTTTTCTGAATGAATGTTAACCCACGAATGAGAGGTTTTGCTACTTACTTACCCCTTATTCTCCTCTTTTAACCCCCTACTCTTTCCTTTCTTTCGGGCTAACCTTAGAGTGGATCTTAGGGTCTTTGTTAGCCTTAGCTTCTGTAGATCTGTAGATCTGTTCAATCAGTCCCTCCTTCATGAAGCCGATTACATGCTGCTCTCCTCAATCCTGAGCTGTCAGCAGGTTCTCCACAACATCTGTGGGTGCAGTGTCTTTGGTTGTCAGTGAAACAAGTGGGATGTCAGTGGCGGCATCCCATCTAGGACGTTTTGGCGCCGACATTTTGGCGCTGGACGTTTTGGCGCTGGACGTTTTGGCGCCGCCGTTTGGGCGCCACCGTTTGGGCGCGGAGCCGGTTTGGCGCCGCCGTTAATTAGTATTAAGTATTAAGTAGTAATACTTGGTTATTAACCTGAAGTGCTGTCTGTCTTTTCAGATAAGTTGTGTTGTTGTCCTTAATAGCATAAATGTCTGAAAATATATGAAGTAAGAAAGGGAAACAGAAGTTTTCACATAATGGATATTTGTATGTGTTTGATAAATGTAGCAAGCGCGACCCTTCGTTACTTTTTTGGCGGTGCGAGCAAAAGAGTCAGTGTATTATAAGGTGTATATATAATATGGGTACTTTTCCGTTATCTGCCCCATTGACGATTGGTTAGGTTCAGTCATGATATTTTCATTAAAACTAACAAAAATATCACAACTTAACCTAACCAATCGTCAAGGGGGCAGATAACGGAAAAGTACCCATATTATATATACACCTTATAATACACTGACTCTTTTGCTTGCACCGCCGAAAAAGTAACATTGCTACATTTATCAAACACATACAAATATCCATTATGTGAAAACTTCTGTTTCCCTTTCTTACTTGATATATTTTCAGACATTTATGCTATTAAGGGCAACAACACAACTTATCTGAAAAGACAGACAGCACTTCAGGTTAATAACCAAGTATTACTACTTAATACTTAATACTAATTAACGGCGGCGCCAAACCGGCTCCGCGCCCAAACGGCGGCGCCCAAACTGTGGTGCCCAAACGGTGGCGCCAAAACATCGGCGCCAGAACGTCGGCGCCAAAACGTCCCATTCCGGGCGGCATCTGTATCTCCTGCTTCACTCACGTGAACTCTGAAGACGTCAAACTGCTTCAACTGCTGAATTAGCTTCATGACATCATGAGCGTCACACCTAGTGCGAGAAGGCAGATTGTCAACCCGCCCCTTGACAATGGAGTAATATAGCTGGCGTTTGATCCAAGCAGCCTTTCAACATCTTCGTAGAACGTTGTTCTCCTGGACTATTTCACGGTGATGCCGGTGTCATTACACATACTCTCGTACCTGTCCCAGACGTCTCCCTCTCGTATACATGACCACGAGACAGGCCTACTGTCAAGTCTTTGCACAGCTTCGTCATGCACTCATTTTCAGGCCCTTGCTGCTCCTCTGACACCGCTTGTTTTCTAGTACGTCTCTCAAATGTTACCAAACATGTCAGATGATAGCAGCCTTCAACTGCAATCACATCACTCACCGCTGACAACGGTATGCTCATGACAGGGTCGTGTTTGGCACGCTGGATCAAGTCATCTGACTTCTCCATTGTCTCCACCCTGTGCAGTTTCTTTGTGGTCTTCTTTTGGCAAAACATGCAGAGGGTCCAGTCAACCACTGGCGTTGAACGTCTACGCTTTGGGGGAAAAGCGTGAGAGCCTGCACCTTTTGTGGTCGCCGATGCACCCATGGTCTGCTGCTGACTTCGCAGCCTTTTGAGTTTGCCTTCGGCTTCGGAGGTGAATAAAGAGTAGCATGATTTATGCCACTTGAGTTCCAATGCATTGAAATCATCTTTGGAATGACTTTCCAGTCTTTGTAAAACATCAAGATAGTAGGTATCTCCCAGGTTCTTTCTCTTATCGCCCACAGTCATAGTTCTTGTTTTTCCTTCTGCTGATGCTATGCGCAGGTCACCAGCGCTGCTTTGGCAGAAGAAGCAACAATCCTCACTGACATCCTGACGTTTCATCTTGCGCTCGATGACAGCTACAGAGTCCATTGCTGATGGGCTCCCTATCTGCAAAGACAAGTGGGAATGACAGTATGTAGTAGCCACATATATATTGAAACAATTCGAAACATACCTATCCTTTATCAGTATTATTATTATTATTTTACCAGCTGGCACTGTATGCACTCTTTTAATTGCATATACCAAACCAATGTCTGGCCAGCCAGTACATTGAAAATATTCAACATGTGAAAGTATGCTATTACTTGTACTATGGTAGTAGTAGGCAGATGCGCACCTCACCCAGCATGCTAAATGTAGTTTTAATGGAAATAAAGACATCCAATATCATAATTACATTCAATTGTTATCCACAAAATCACAAAAATATGCTTTATGTGCTAATGATACACCTTTAAACACGTTGTTACATAGAGCCACCACTGAAATGCAAAAATTCGGAATTTTTCAGAATCTGACTTTTATAACCTTGTATGGGGCCTTCAAATCCAAAATTGAGAGTGGCATCCACCCATATCTTGTTTGGCATCCTCAATACTACTTATCTAAGGTGGGTGCCTGCTATTAACAAAAAACGCCGTTAAGTGTTTTTCTAGAGGACTTTTCAATTTTTGGCCGGCCCACTATTAAGCGTATTTAAAGTGCTGATCATGATGTGAAGATTAAGATAATACGATAATAGAAATAATGAGAGGTAAGAAAAACACACACACATACACAATGTGGTATATATAATCGTGTGTATATATATATATATATATATTATATATATATATATACACACACCTCGTTGCAGTTCCGTGCGTTAGTCTCTCTTCACACGATGGTGAAGCTGGTGGCCCCGCCTCTTGGCCTGGCCTTTGGTGGAGGAGCGAGTTGCTCTCCTGCACTCTCCACTGCACATAGCCAAGTACACCCGGCTCATTTGGTACCGTCCTGAGCCAGATATCTAGTAGATTATGTTGATTATGGTGTACCGCTCTCTTCTTCTTTCCAGGTAGTACAGATTTAATTTACATAGTCTTTCCCAGTAGTTGAGTTCTTTGCATCCATCAATCTTGGCTGTGAAATGTCTCTGCGTTTCTTCTAGTTTATTAGTTTCTTCATTTTTATATGGGAACGTCAATATTAAAGCAGGATTCAAGTTTTGGTATGGTCAGTGTTTTCAACAGGGGAATCATTACTGTCCTGTCCCTTCATTTGAACGTTCTTAGTGCTTGTTCCGCAACTCTTTTTGCTTTGTTTATCGCTATGTGATTTTGTGTCTCAAATTTCGCATTATCGGTCATTATAACCCCCAAATCGATCCCTTTATTGCTTCTCTGAATTTCCTGTCTATCTGAAGCATAATATGCAGTAGGGCGGATCGAAAATGAGGTTTTTAAACCTTTTTTCGAAATTCAAATATGGCTAGTGCGGAAAATATGTGGGTGCTATAGATAATGACTGTGCATAAATATTAGTCCTGCGAAATTATATCTTCAGGTGCCACAAAGCCGTCGAAAAAAGTGAAATATAATGATTTTCTTATATTCTGCATTAGTACAATAACTGAAACTTACTTGTTATTATTATTAAGTGTTCCAATTACCAAAATAGTTACTGAATTACGCAGCTCTTAGTTTATTTAGATCAATGTTCTTTTGATTAATGATCTAAATAATCCAGAACTCACCACGAGGAGGTGGCTGCGTGTCGAGCTCCACCCATGCCCTCCCAACCACCCATCCTTGCGCATGTTTTTTTCTATTAACGTTTTATTTAAACTTTATATTCAGCTTTACTTTCGAATGATGGCATTTTTTTACGTGACTGAAGTGTTGATCTTATGAAGCCATCTCGCGCGTTCAATCCAAATACTTTTGATGATGCTTCAGTCACTAATTTTACCATTCTTTCTACTACTTGTGTATGACAAGGGAATTTCTCGAATGGAGGGGTACTCTTGTTTTCTATGAATTCTTCAATCTCATTTTCTGTCAGGTGTCTTGTCACAGGTGGTTCAGTGACTGCATTTTTGCCAATTAATTAAATCAGTATAATCAGTAGCTTCAAATTGAATAACAGGTACTGTGAAACGCCTCACAACTTTTTCCTTGTTTGTTTGCCTTGCTTTCTTTATTCGCCTCCACGCTAATTCTCTTATGGCGCTGCGGTTATCATGAATCATTGATGCTAGAATATTTTCTGGATTTGCAAAAAATGCATTTCTTTGTATGACAGGGTTTACAATATCCTTTACTTCGTCATTCAGTGTTCTTGTTAGTTCAATAGTTTTGAAAACATGTTTTGAGCCATTGACAAAAGACGTACTTTGCTTAATAGAAAACCACATTGGGATGTAGACCTTCATTATAAAAGAAGCAATGTTCATGAGGTTCTCAGATGGACTTACAGTTGAAACGTATAGACGAAGCAAACGATTTGCTGTAGTCAGCCATCGTGAATGTGCCATTTTGCCTGGACTACGATGAGCAAGATCTGGAGAGCAATATCCCTTTGTTATGGCCTGATGAATATCAATTAGATATTTTTGGTCGGTGCTAAGATCTTCACAGTCAACAGTTGGTTCCTCAGCATCAATCCTTTCAAACTCGACAATAGGAAGACTCTCACAGTTCTCTAATTCCCTGCCAATAGGACCGGTGAATCCGCGGGGGCCAGATGTTTTTCCATCCAGCTTTGCAACTAAATGGCGTAATGGCAATTCATTGGCATGGAGCTGGCACACTAAATGTTGAACTGGCTTCTTCAGCTTCAATTCTATAGGCCTTATAACGCCTCCCTTTTCTCCAGTGTTGACTGCTGCACCATCGCATCCAATGGCAACAAGGTTTTCCAGTTCATGTCATTATTTCCAATATACTCAAACATTCCTTTACATATTTCTTCAGCTGATCCAGAATTCACAGAATAATGGCTCAAATAATCTGAACCAGGTTCTCTCACTAAAGTGATATGTTCTTCTGTTACCTTCTTCTGATATACTTTGGACTCTCTTTTTTCTTGGAAGAGTGTAGAATCTTTTCGACCATCAAAATAGATTCCTCTGATTGGGACCTGATTTTGATCTTTCATAATTTCTGATCTCTTCTTTTGTCTTTCTCTTCTGATTTTACTCCTATCCACTACTTCAGATGTATTGTCAATAGAAACTTCTCCAATATCTTGCAATACTGCACAACAATGAATGCTGCAGCTCGATCTGAAACTGCAGTCCTGTCACAAGCAGTAGCCACTGAAGGTAGATTTGTAGTTTTACTTTTCTTGAATAATTGTTCTTCAGGTTGTTCGAGCTTTCTCTTCGAGCTAACTGGCTCTGGAAATGTATCGTCTGATATTTCGCCAAATTCACTTTCACTATTTGATGTCGATGATGATAATTCAACATTTGTATCCTGCAATTTCTCCTGTGAAGATTCTTTGGTGAGCCTCACAGCTTCTTTTTGCTTTCTTAGCAACGTAGATGCTTTTTTCTTTGAGAGTGTAATATCTACTCTATCAATAAACAGTTTTCTTTCACTCCTTTGATCTAAGAGGAACGTCACTTCTTCCTTTGGAACCGTTTTTTCTTTGGGACAAGAACATTGTGTTAGTACTTTGCACTTGCACGCTGCAATGTCAAAAAGTTTCGTGTGTGCTTCTTTTTTGAACATATCAATCTTTGCTTTGTAAGCTTCAGAATTTTTTCTGCTTTGGTATGGCTTCATAATGACACGATACTTTTCGTGGTAGCTTCTGAACATTGTTTCAATTCGCCTGTCTGACAGAATTGGGACGGAAGCACTTTCCCAAATTGTTTTCAATTTATCAACAACTTGTTCTAATATTTGAGATATTGAAGGATCTTTATTAGTATTCTGTTTCAAATCGTTTCTTACAAACAAGTAATATTTAAAAACTCCTTCGTATGTAGGAAGATTCCTGTGCCACAAATCTTCCCCCATACCAAACATGGGGCACTCAGTTGAGGCCCTGGTTGATTTTGCACAAACTCGAGACATTTAGAAAGTATACAAATCTGAAAAAGAAAGAGCTAATATCAATTATACGTTAATTTCAGTTAATAGTACATGGCAAACTTAGGGCAACACAATACAGAAATGCAAAATATATAAGAAATATAGTTTAGACTATCTGAGTAACGCCAACAACAGAACACCCACCTGCTACGAGAGCGACAGCTACACTGAACCGAGGTACTCACGTGACAGCTGAGTGAGCTGACTATAGAAAACTGTTTTTAGAGAATAGTAACTTTTTTTAAAGGTTGACTGAGCTATTTTTACACAAGTGTGAATAAATTCTTGTCTATTGTGCATCGTGGACTCTTCTGTAATTATTGGTTAAAATCTGCTTTTTTCAATTTTTTTCAATATTGAAGGTCATTGTGGCACCTGAAGATATTAATGTTATGATTTTAAATTTATACCAGCTTATTTCCTCACTACTCCACACATTTTCCACACTAGCCAATTTGAAAATTCGAAAAATGAGTTTTTCACTCCGCCCTAATATGCAGTCCGTTTAAGTTTCTCATTTCTACCATATCTCAAGAGCTGAAATTTCTCAGTCTTAAATGTCATGTTGCTGTCTTCTGACCATTTGTATATTTTATTTGTGTCCCTCTGCAAGGCCTCCACCTCTTTTGCACCGCTGATTTTTCTGCAAAAGATGTTACTATACTGTTGCTGTTTATTTCACTGTCTACGCGTATGTCTGTTAGCATGATAATGAATAGGAGTAGGCCAGTACTGTACCTTGTACTACTGAGCTGCATACTTCTGATTCTCATGATGAATACCTTGAATTTTTACGACCTGTGCACGTTCTCTGAGGAAGTTGTAGATCCATTTTCCCACTTTGCCTGTTATTCCCATATGTTTCATTTTATGTGCTACTATACCATGATCACATTTGTCGAAAGCTTTAGCAAAATCCGTATATGTGACATCGTAGTTTTCACTGCTTTCCAGCGCATCTAGGATACTGTTATAGTGTTCTATAAGTTGTGATAGGCATGATCTTCCTGATCCGAATCCGTGCTGATTTTCGTTAAATCTTTCCAGTGTCCCCATAAAGTTATAGATTTTCTCTCTAATTATTCTTTCAAGTACTTTGGTGAGGTGGGACGTCAATGAAACTAGTCTGTAGTTCTTTGCTTGAGATCTATCCCCTCCTTTATATATAGGGACAATATCTGTTCTTTTTAAGATGCTCGGTATTTCCCCAGTGTCTAGGAATCTTTTCCATATCTAGTATGAGGGTGTAGCTATTTCATTTTTACAATTTTTAATCAATAATGCGTTAAATTTCTCCGGATCTGCAGCTGAATGTGAATTAATTTCTTTTATACAATTTCCTTGCAGTTTCGCTTCAAAGAATTCATCCATGTCAGGTATCGCTTTGTCACTTTTTGAGGTCCTGAAAACTGATTCATACTAGGCTCCCAATGTTTCAGATATTTCGTTTGGATCGTCGATTAGTTCATTATTTCCTTTCCTTAAGGGCACGATAGTGGGGCGCGTTTTTGTTTTCCTTTTCGTATAGCTATAAAAGTATTTTGGATTTTCCTTTATTACTTCTACCGCCTTTTCTCTCTTCCCTCTTTGTATGGCCCTTAATCATGGTTTGTATTTCCCTATCGATACTCTCCAGTTTTTCTTTTATTACTTTCTTGGTATTGTTGTCTCTGCAATTAGCTAACTTCGCTGCTACTCTCTTTCTTTTGCAGAATATTCTTCTCTTTTGCCTCTCGAACCAGTTCCTCTTTCCTTATGGCTGTGCTTCCCAATTTATAGTCTTTCCAAAATTCTTTGACGATCTCACTTCCAAAGTGGAATACATTCTATTCCTCTCTTCCTTTGCTGAAATCTCCATTTTAGGAGATTTCAATGTTCATGACCTTTGGCTTCCCTCCCATTTCACTAACATCCCTGGTGAACTAGCTTACTACTTTTCTATCCTAAATGACCTAGAGCAGATTGTACGACACCCTACTCGTATCCTCGATCGTCTTGGAGATAGGCATAACAGTCTGGATTTATTTCTTACCTCTCCTCCCTCTTCTTACTCTGTGAAACTTTTTCCTCCGTCTCCGTTGGGGTCCTCTGACCACAATCTTATATCTGTTTCCTGTCCTATCGCTCCAATTCGGCCTTTGGGTCCTCCAAAGAGGATACGCCTTTGGCACTTCGGCGCCGCTGACTGGGAGGCCTTTAGGCACTACTTCTGTGATTTCCCCTAAAATGATTACTGCTTCCGTGGCGGGGGCCCTTCTGAGTGTGCAGAGCGCATCACAGAGGTGATTCTCTCGGCATGGAGGCATACATTCCATATTCTATTCCTACTACTGATGAAAAAAAACCTTCGTTTAGCTTTACTTGTTCTAAAGCTATCCGCAACAGAGAGGAGGCTTTTAGAACCGTCGCCATCCAACTCCAAATCTGTTCTTCGACTTACCAAAACTTCCTTCATCCGACAAAAATGTGAAAATCTATCCAATTTTCATTCTTCTCGTTCTTCCTCACATCTAGCTAAGAACCTCTTCAACAACTTTACTTCCTCTTCTTTCCCTCCTTTTTTCCATTCCGACGGCACAGTTGCCATCTCTTCTCCTGACAAAGCTGAACTCTTCGCTCAAACTTTCGTTTCCAATTCAACCCTGGACGATTCCGGTACTGTTCCCCTAACTCCTCCCCCTTGTGACTTTATTATGTCCGAAATTAGAATCTCTTCTAAAGATGTTTTTTCTGCCCTATCTGGGGTCAACTCTAGGAAGGGTATGGTCCTGATGGTGTTCCTCCTGTTCTTAAGAACTGTGCTTCTGTGCTGACAGAATGCCTAGGTAAACTCTTTCGTCTGTTTTTCATCTGGTACTTTTCCTTCCTGCTGGAAGTTCGCTTTCATTCAGTCTGTCCCAAAGAAGGGTGACCGCTCTCAACCCTCCAACTATCATCTAATTGCTTTGATTTCTTGCCTTTCCAAAGTTTTTGAAGCTATCCTTAATAGGAAGATTCTTAAACACCTTTCTTCTCACAATCTTCTTTCAGATCCTCAGTATGGATTCCGTAAGGGACACTCTACTGCCGATCTTCTTGCACATCTCTCTGACTTTTGGTCATCCTCCTTTCGGTATTTCGATGAAACTTTTGCTATTGCCTTAGACATATCAAAAGCTTATGATAGAGTCTGGCACAAATCTTTAATTTCCAAACTGCCCTCTTTCGGTTTCAATCCTTCTATCTGTGCCTTCATCTCTAATTTCCTTTCTGGCAGATCTATAGCTGCAGTTGTAGATGGCCACTGTTCTTCTCCTAAAGGTATTAACAGTGGTGTTCCTCAGGGTCTTGTCCTGTTACCCACCCTCTTCCTTTTATTTATTAATGATCTTTTAATTCGCACTTCCTGTCCTATTCACTCCTATGACGATGATTCCACTCTTCACTTCTCCACCCGCTTCCCAAAGCGTCCCTCTCAACAGTCACTCCGTGATTCGCGTAATACGGCTATGGACCTATGATCTTTCTGCTATATCTGATTGGGGCAAAGAAAACCTTGTGGCTTTCAATGCCTCAAAAACTCAGTTCCTCCATCTGTCTACTCGTCACAATCTTCCATCTTGAACAACGCACAACTCAAGCCTTCCTATTCTCTTAACATTCTTGGAGTTTCCTTTTCTCGTGATCTTTCCTGGAAAGGTCACGTATACTCTCTTTCTAAAACAGCTTCTGAGAGGTTAGGTGTGCTGTATCGCCTCCGCAGTTTCTTCACCCCTACTCAGTTCCTGTCTCTGTACAGGAGTCTTTTTCGCCCCTGTATGGAGCATGCTCCTCATGTGTGGGGTGGTTCAACCCACATAGCCCTACTTGACCGGGTGGAATCAAAGGCTTTGCGTCTCATCAATTCCCCGCCTCTTACTGATTGTCTTCAATCTCTCTCTCTTCGCCACAATGTTGCCTCACTCTCTCTTTACTATCGCTATCATAACGGACATTGCTCTTCTGAACTTTCTAACTGCATTCCTCCTTCTTTTAGGAGAGCACGCTGTACCAGACTTTCTACACTTTATTATTCCTTTTCTGTCCAACTATCTAATGCAAGGGTTAATCGGTATTTTCAGTCTTTCATCTACTCAACCGGTGAACTCTGGAACAATCTTCCTCAATCGATCTTTCCTCCTGTCTATGACCTCCCATCTTTCAAACGCAGAGTGTCTAGGCATCTCGAAAACCCCGGACCTTGATTTTGGCGCTCTTCTTCTTCTATGGGAGGGGCGTTTGCCCTTGGCACCTCCTTCCTGCATAAAAAAAATACAAGAAACTGACAAAAGAAATTCATTTTACTTTAAAATTTCGGAATATGAAGTAAGATCCATTTCCAAAACAATTTCCATACATATACGTATGACAGTTAGATAGGAAATAGATAGATAGTTAGGCAGATAGGTGGAGAGATAGACAGTCCTTTGGCTTTAATTCTTTATTTTCATAATATATAATTACATTGTTATTTTACACATAAAAATATTTATTAAAATATTAAAACAGACTTTAAAAAGTGCAGTTAAGCTAAAATTCTTGCAATACTAATCAGAGACTATCTCAAAGGCATTTCTTGACTTTGTTTAAACAAAATTCTGACCTTCATAGTATCTATATCATTATCTATGATCGAATAAATATCATAACTACATCATAAAATGTTTTCGCAGAAATAAATCATATTTGAATATTTAACATAATATATATTTCTAACAACAAATGGCCATTTACTATTCAAAACTCGTCACTCTAAATAGAAGTAGACTTTTCGTTAGACGTTTCATTGTCCCATTTTTGTAAATTTTGAAATGTCTAATCCATTCGACATTTCACAGTAAACATTTTGTTAGTCATTTCATTAAGGCAATTCAAATGTCTAAATTGTCCCAATTTTCTAAACAACTGAAAAGACTAATCGGATCACCGGAAGATCAGGGCACCCAGCCTTCTTTAGTTAGCTTTATAAGGCTAACTAACGAAAATATCACTACCTAACCTAACAACTCGTGAAGGGCGTACAGTTGCCCTAACGATTGGTTAGGTTAGGTCGTGATATTTTCGTTAGTTAGCCTTATAAGGCTAACTAAAGAATGCTGGGGGCCTTGATCTTCAGGTGATCCGACTAATCTGAAGTATCTAATGAATTGTCTAACAATGAAATGTCTAATGCAGGAAAGTTTAAGGAGTTTAAGTTTAAGTATAAGTTTAAGTTTATATGAGAATTGCTTCACAGCATTACTCTTAATAACTTGACTTTCAATTTCTATCCGTTTCTTGTAATTTACTATGTATCCTTATCAAATAACTTCCTGTAATTTACATTATCAAAGTCACTTATCAGTTTTAAATACTCGAATTAGTTTTCTTACTAGCGGAGCGACCCGGCGTTGCCGGGGTGGATGTTGAACGTTATATATATATATATATATATATATATATATATATATATATATATGCCTGGTTAGGTAAACTGAATGCCCGGTTAGGTTAATTGAATGCCCAGTTAGGTCAACTGAATGCCCGATTAGGTTAATTAAATGGGCGGTTAGGTCAACTGAATGCCCGATTAGATTAATTGAATGCCCGGGTACGTTAATTGAATGCCCGGTTAGGTTAATTGTACACCCTTGACGATTAGTTAGGTTAAGCCATGATATTTTCGTTAAAGCCAACGAAAATATCACGACTTAACCTAACCAATCGTCAAGGGCGTACAGATGACTTAACCTAGCATTCAATGAACCTAACCGGGTATTCAATAATTTTACCATAGGTCTCGTAATGATCTTGATGACGTCATTTAATGTTTTAAAATTAATTATTTAATTGCTATTTTCTTACTTACAACGACAGGCATAATGATATTAGGATACCTAATAGAAATTTTGTAATATTTTAAAGTGGGGAAAATAAAAAAATTTCTAAAAATGATCTTCAACTATAAAAGCGCATCTAATCAGATAACTTAATTAACGTATTTCTATGACAACTAAAAAATAGAATGATAAATCAATATCCTATCAAATTGTTTGTGTGTACGTAAAATTATTTGTACAAAAGCCACAGTAATAAAACGCACAAAAGTCACGGTAAATAATTTCGAGTGTGGCTCGTTTAACTTTAAACTCGTGTTTATTTAAATTGCCCGTTTTAATTATGTAATTTTTTGTATTGAATCGATAAAGAAATCTTTTGTGAATCGAAAAATGTTAAAATTATAACAAATATCAAAATATTTTGTATAAAAATCATTGAATTTTAAAAATATCAAAATATTTTGTATAAAAATCATTGAATTTTAAAAATGCATGTTTGTTTTTAGTTTTTTGCAAAAAGTTCTTTATGAATTTTAAAAATATATACTTTTTTTAAATTGAATCGATAAATAAATCTTTTGTGAATCGAATGATATTAAATGTTTAGTAAATATTGACTTATTTTGTGCCAAAATTATGATTAAAAATGAAAAATTAAAAAAATGCGTGTACAGGCATGGGAAAAACTGTACCCCTAAAAGGGGGGGAAGGAATTATGTTAGGAAATTTTTTTTAGCATGGGCACTGCACAATAAAAAGACGCATCGAATGGTGAAAACCGCATTGTTCTACACCAGTTGTAGCGACCTGTAGGTGTGCGCAAAAAAACTGTTACATATATATATATATATATATATATATATATGGCTTCTTTTCTGAAATAGTATATTAGATAAGTGGACGCTTTTCAACTGAATACATATCTACAGGGTGTTCGAAAAGTCCAGTCACCTACTACAAAATGTACATATTGTAATACGAATTTTATTTTTGTGATTAATTGCATTTATATATGGTAGGTGTGATTTAAGAAACAAGTCATTAGCAACAATTACTTTAGTTACAGTAAATACAGTTACTAATTACAGTTACTAATCAAGAATATTTGTGTGTGCACCATCATTTTCGTAACAAAGGATTTTGCGCCTTCATGTGCGGCGCAGGAATTGTTTGAAAAACGGTTAAAAACCATTCATAGGCTTCATATCGATTCTGCATGTCTGTATCACTTAATTCATTAACAAATTGCGGGCGGTATGGTTTAATAGCATGACCGCAAAATGGACAAGTGCAATGCAATTGCAAATGTCGATTAATGTTGCAAAGGGGGAGGGGAGACTGTTGCAAGAGGTTATGCAACAAAGGGGGAGGGTTATGCAACAAAGAGGGTAAGCCCCCAAGTTGCAACTTCTTTGGGGGAGAAGTTGGGACGGCCTCACCCCCGAAAGAGGTATACTTAACCTAAGAGAGGGAGAGAAAAGGGGAGGGTCTTTGTGGGAGAAGGTGTGACGGCCTCACCCACCAAAGGGAAACCTAACTTAAGAGAGGTAGAGAAAGGAGAAGGGTCTTTGGGGGAGAAGTTGGGACGGCCTCACCCCCAAAGGGAAACCTAACCTGAGCCTTAACCTAAGAAGGAGAGAGGGGTGTTCGCCTGCCTCCAGCCAGACGCATAATGAGAGTTGATCCGAACGCCCGATGTCTTATAAAGTCCTAATCAGCCAGTTGGCTTAGAAGGCTTAATCTGACTTAGAAGGCGTAAATGGCTTCTTCAGGGGTACATTATTAGGGTTGAGTTGCCAGATTGCACTATTTATTTAATTAAAGCATATATTCTTGACAGTTGGCTTAGAAATCCGTCAGTTCGCTTAATCCGTCAGTTGACTTAGAAGACCTAGAAGGCAGATGTATGTGTATATATTAATTAACTTTTCAGCTGCCAGATTGCGCTATTCAGATATTCTTGACAGTTGGCTTAGAAATCCGTCTGTCGGTTTAGAATGCGTAACCAGCCATTTGGTATACATATAATTAAATAATAATATCGTTTATATATACAACCGAAAGAATTAAATAAAACACCATTACAACATTCTGTTTATTTAGACGAATTATTAGATTCAATTTCACGAAATATATAGAAAATAAATACACAATCCTATACAAACGAGGTATATATGCAATAAAAATTAATAATAATATAAGAAATATGAACGATGGAATATATATATATATAGGTATATATATATACATATAATCAACAAATAAAAATTAATAATATACAAAACGATGGAGTATAATCATCGACATATTAGTACAGGAAAAATATATATATGTACATAATTATATTAAATAATTAAATATACTGAAAATAAATATATATCAAAATACATTCACTTTATGTTCTACTGCGCTAAACTAAAACGCTAAACTCGCACGTAATCGAGTCTACAGTCACATCATTATTGCTTTGCACTACGCAGTAAATACGATTTAACATTATTTCACCGCTCAAATTATAAGGATACCTATACTCGATGGAAATGGACCTCATATTGTTCAATACTATTTTTGTGTCCACTTTACATTAGGTTGGCAAGTTATCTTTAAACACGGCTAGAATACATTCAAAAGCACGCACAAACATGTCATCGTTAGCCACCACATCATTATTAAATACAAGTTTATAAATACTCCTTTCCAATCGAGGATTTTTTCATACCGACCCGAGCTATTCAATCGTGAACTCTTCTTCACAACGCATAGCGGCAATTAAAATAATCTTCTAAGTCGTAATGACACCTGCTCATTACACAGAGGTACAATTCTTCAGAGTGAACAGTGTAGGCGAGCTCTGCCCTGTACCGCTCAAGTCCTTTGTACCAAAGTTCATGATATTTCAAAGAGTATAAACCTTTTAAATAAGCATCCAGCTCTAGACCATTCTCGCCTTGTTCATTCCTACATTCGATAAACCCGTCGAGCAGAGCGGTGTATGCGTATTCAAGAACTGTGTCAAAATAAATCATAGCCGTAACACACGCATCTAATATAGGCTTCAGCTTGCGGAATCCGACGATTTCAAACATTCTGTCGAGGATGAATCGGTTTCGGGTAGGGACAAGAACGTTATTATCAGAAGCATTCTTCCACATCAGTCATATATCAATGCATAGCTGATCGTTATTTATACACAACGTGCAAACAACAGCATATGAGGGGGCATTACTAATCTGTTCTCTTCTTGTACCTACACCTGCAGGTATTTTATAACGGTCCTCACCCCACTTCTAAACTATAACAAAGACCCTATTCATCTCCTCGACACTTAAATAAATAATATTACGTTTACCAGAGTTTGCTTGTCTACAAGTCGTTTGAAGTACATAGTTAATGACACCGGTTTCACGCCTGAACACGCGCAATGACTTCGTCACGGACACATCGTACGCTGCATTGCGAATGCTTCTCAAAGGAAGTTCCATCGTATTCGAGGAGTGCACGTCCAGTCGGTTCAAGCTCTGAGATGACTATGAGCCACGATTGGGCGGACCGGCTCGACGAGGGGAGCGAGTCACAACATAAGCTGTTGAATCGTGTACGGATTTGTTCTGACATGAATCATGCGCTTGTCCCCATTATACCGGGCAATTTTTCGACACATGGGGTAATTTCATTTTTAATGTTTTATGCGCACTAGACGTTCTCCACACATTAACAATCCGGTGCACTATTTGAGAGAAACGTGACGGTATTTATTATTTTTTTTTAACAATCGATACTCGTCTCTAAATTCTATTAAAAACTCACACAGGCCTTTAGCCACAACCTCACTGTGAACTTCGTCATCATATATATGAATGTAGTGGTAAATGTACTTTAGCTTGTCCACGATGACAAGGTTTACATTCTCAGCCGCAGGGTACGCATACTCGGTATGATGCAGCATGACATAATACCGCCTGTCACACCATTCATCAACAAGACTCATTATCTATATCCGTTCCTTCTCTTCTGCACGAGTTGTTTCTTTCACCTTACGGAATATGTACGCTTTTATACAGTTTAGCCTTACAACGTAGTCCATTACATCGTTTGTGCCGCGAAATCCGGCAATACTCTCGCCAGAATATCCATAGAGTATTTGAACATCTTCTTCCTTCGCGCGATTCAATGTAACCTTAAAGGTCTCAAAGGAGTGTGGGGGGTCGTCTTTCAGTGTTCACCACATCTTCCCGCTTTACCGAATAACACTTCATAAATGTCGAACACGCAATATCAAAAGTAGCCATCAATATTTTTCGTCTACGTGAGAAAATAAACGTCTGAGATCCAGGGTTTGCAGAGATCAACTGAGCACGCAGGGGTAGAGATATGCCCAGGTAGTAGCAGGAGTCACATTACCCTTTCATTGAGCTTACACTGGGCGGAGCTTAGGATTGTACATACGCACGCACACAAAGGAGACAATGAAACCCTAATTGAAAGAAATATACATAATAAATAAACATATCGTTAACAATATATATATATATATATATATATATATATATATATATATATATATATATAAACAAACGGTATCATATGTACCAGGCACCTGGTAACGTTTCCTCTTGGTGTTACGACATACCTTCGTACCCCTAAGTTCCTTCACACACCCCAGTTTCTGCGCCCGAAACTTTTGGGTCCCCACAGTCAGTTGGGGTGGCTGATCGCCCTCATCTTCCAAGCACACTAGATCCTTCAACGAGTCAAAGTTAACGACTCGTCCGTTCGCATGGTTAAGCGTGATACCCTTAGCCTTCACGATATATTTCATATCCTCCCCACCCTTACCTGTACCCCATAAGTTTTTGGCCCTCTTGATACAAAGGAGTCAGCGTATGCACCATCACCATACTCATCCTTGATCTCGTCAGTCAACTCTCTCAGGCATTCCCCAATAGGCGGCATGTATTCACGCTCCTTCTCTGTGAATATTACGCTATCTGTGTCAGCGTACAGCACCCTCCGCCCAAGAGAGTGCAGTGGTCCCCAAAGTTTGATGCGGGCGTAGGCCGTTGTGTAGCTGGCTACAGGTATGATTGTAACACGTGAGGTATCTGTGGCCAGTTCGGTGATGTTGCACTTTATTATGTAAGTATTACCTACATTCACGATCTTCATAAACTCTTTATCGGGAGCATTGGCATAATTTCAGACTTCACTATAATTTTGTGCCAAATGAACGTTCCCTTTCCCAGTATTTTGTGCAAATTTTCCTCAAAACTCTTTAGACACAACTTTGCACTAAAGCGCTTGCCGGGTCTTAACAATTTGGGAACGGTCAAGCTGTGTACCTACACGGGCACGGTAACGCTGAATATAAGCCGATTTTTCATTTTCGGTATCAACTCCTCGCGGATACCCTGATGCCTCTACCTTATCCTTCAAAAACGCGTTTATATATGGCGAGAAAAGGTTGGTTAGCTTCTGAAATCTCCACACCTAATGTATCTTAAATATGCTGTACCCATGGCGAACAGCTACGTCCAGCTCACGGCTTGTATATACACTTCTGATCTTACGGTGGTTGGGTGTATGATTACAATCCCCATTGTTCTCCTCAGCGCAATTCAGCACAGGGGAAACATGAGTTTGTGATCTATAGCGACGGGTAGGATCGGCATCCATAAATCGCGTCGGGGGAGCACATCTACGAAAGAAAGGCCGAAGTAGTACCCCTTGAAATTTGTTGTTCATGTGCACCTACGGGGTACGGATTGTTCTTTATCACGTAGGGATATAAAGAACAGAAGTCGTAGTAATGGAGTTTCACGCCCTCCGTAGGTGGAAAGTATAGCTTGAATGGGTTTGTACGTCCTCCAAACAAGCTATCACCGTATTTGAGAGGATCCAACACCATTGAACGCGTGATCGTGTTTATTTCTTCACGGTACTGGTCATGTTTCCATCTGTGCATCATACTCATGCTCCCACAAGATCTTGTGACTGAACTGGGAGTCTAAAAGTTAATCGCGGGTGCGGGTCTATGCAAGGCTGTCGGCGGGGGATCCTCCATGGAGATCCCTAGTGACGGCACACTCAGGGCGTGGGCATCCATGCCACCAGCAGCCGTTAAAGGAGTACACAGTCTTCTCACCAGTGGCACGGTCTTCGCTTAGATCATCAAAGCAAAAAACATGACCATTGACATTAATGGGTACTTCCTCCGTGTTGCGGACGTGTTTCATGTAAACCCCGGTCTGTTGCTGTATATGTATGAGCCAGTAAATAGCCTTGTGCCCATAACTGCGGGGATTGTTTCTGTGAATGACGACTAAGGTGTCTTTAGGCATGAAGTTATTCTTCAACACTTGGGTGGCCCACTTTTCAATTTTTTTTGAAAAGTATAGGTGATCGTGGTTTTTCCCATTATTTGGCACTATACTAGCACATTGGTACCATTTTTACAAAATTGATCAATATTTAGGGGTCTCGCATCGACCTTGAAATTACTAGTGTTTTTTTAAATGCGTACTTTTTAACTTTTTACTGAATCAAGATAAATCATTAAGTAGGGATGTTTTCTGAATCCTCTTAATGAGAGAAGTCGTTTGGTGTGCCTGCCAATGTCATACGACTAACGGTTTAAAGGTCGTGCCTGTATACAGGTAATACCAATGTGCTAGTATAGTGCCAAATAATGGGAAAAACCACGATCACCTATACTTTTCAAAAAAATGAGTCACCATACCCGGGCGGAATGTATAATGTATATAGGTAATTAGAAAATGCACTATGCCTGTGCCAGGTACCCAACCTATTTCTTTTTTTGCAGATCATAACATTTTGAAATTCTGTCTGAGTTCCTCATCCTTTGTCATGGACAAATCGATGGCAACCATAAATGGAAGAACTCTTGAAGCTACAAATAGAGAGTCATCAAAAGGAAAGAGCTTATCGTGGGGGCAGTAGCCGTCACCCTGCTCGGAAGGACTACGGCACCAACTGATCCTTTGTTTCAGCAGTTGAAGAGAAGGTTAGTTCATTTTTTGTGCAAGGTAAAGTTAGGACACACATGATATTCCACAAGTTTATAAAACAGCAAGCCAAACCGGAACTTCAGAGTTTTCTCACACAATTTTCTTGTTTATTATTTTTGAAGATGGGACGAGCTCGATCTCTCGACCTACTGCAAGCTGCAGGTCGAGAATCTGGCGGAGAGTACGTGGCTTATAGAACTCCGGGACGCGGCGGTCAGCTTCCTGAGCACAGCTTCTGGTTTCGTCAGAGACGATTACCGGGAAGTGGCAGAGATCACGCTCCTGGTACTCTGGACACAACCACGCCGTGGCATTCACCTCATGCGCCCAGGAGCCTACCACCACGCAAGATGGATGGCTAAAGTTAGTATTTTCAAACGAAAATAATGTAGAGATAAGTTTAAATGTTATTCAAAGATAAACATTTCATTATAACGCAAACAAAGTAATTGGTAACAATAAACCTGTCTTACTTACAATGGTGCCTATTCTGTTTCAGGTCATCTACTACACAAAACTGCTGATGTTCAGTAGGCAGCTGGAGCTCGACGCCGAGCTGGTCGACAAACTGCACAGGATCGTGGGGTTCATCGCTCTTCTGTACGTACAGCTTGGTTGGCGGCCCCTGTAGCAGCTGATGCGCCGTTGAATGACCTGGTACTATACCAGCGTTTTCTGAGGTATAGGGCAGTGGACCGCGAGGTAGCAGAAGCGTCACTGGCAGTGATGAGGCGGCACTTCTGGTATCTGAGGCCTCAGACCGTCATCTTCGCTCTATGCAGCAACAAGGTGGATGGCACTGTGAAGCAACAGATGGCAGAGAAGCTGTCCCACTCCCTGTACCAAAGACTTCACATACGAGAACGTCTCAGTCGACGAGATGACGCTACTCTCGGACCTGATCGACGAGTCCTCCTGGTTCTTATTTGCAGGTCTGAAGATGTATGGGTCTTCGTGGCTCACCCTGCCAACTGATAAGTGGGGACGACAACGAGACTTTTGTCGTCTGAAGGATGTGATCTCTAATCTCCAGGTCACCAATGACGTCGCTGAAAGAGGAGTCCAACTGATACAAGACTATGCGAACACGGTCACAAAGGACGAGGCACAGCTGCAGGATCTTCTGCAAGTGGTGGAAAAGAACCGGAAAGAGCTCGGCGACTTCAAGAAGTCATCACTCGCCACGAGACATAGCACAGAGGGACAACGTTGCAGCCAGTGACGTGTGATAGTGGTCAATACAATGCAAAAGTGATTGTTTAAGTATTGTTTTCTTTCTTCCTTATTTGTCTGCTATTTGCTGATTTTTTTGAAAAGTATAGGTGATCGTGGTTTTTCCCATTATTTGGCACTATACTGTACTAGCACATTGGTATTACCTGTATACAGGCACAACTTTTAAACCGTTAGTCGTATGACATTGTAAGGCACACCAAACGACTTCTCTCATCAAGAGGATTCAGGAAACATCCCTGCTTAATGATTTATCTTGATTCAGTAAAAAGTTAAAAGTATGCATTTTTTAAAAAAAACTCGTAATTTCAAGGTCGATGCGAGACCCCTAAATATTGATCAATTTTTGTAAAAATGATACCAATGTGCTAGTATAGTGCCAAATAATGGGAAAAACTACGATAACCTATACTTTTCAAAAAAAAATTAAAAGTGGGCCACCCTATTCAACACCGTAAAACATAATGAGGCGATCGTGGTTACGACTTGCAACGGATAGCATTTCAATCGGGCTATGTACATCCTTCTAAGGGCCTACAAACATACTCTAAGCACGCGCACATCATTCACACAATAACGCTCACATTCATCAGCTATATTGTATGGACAAGTTTCATTAAAACTGTTGTAGTTGCGGTCAAAATCTTCACGCTCACTCTCACTCATGTTGGTGTAGTTAAAGTAATGTTTGAGGGGAGGCAGTCCTACGCAGTTTAAAGTTTCGCTAGTGAGGAAAGTGTAAGGGAAATACCCTTTTGAAACTTCGGCGGCTACACCCACTACCTTGGGTAGCTTGGCTAGTTTGCAAGGTGTGAATAATAAAGTACCTTTAAACTGAACATTACCTCTTATCTGCATTTGTATATTCCCCCTTTTCAAGGGGTCGCCTCTAATATATCTCCGATGAATCGTGTTCAAGCAATTCCTTATAAAGGAACTGTGCGTCAAATTTTGCCCGTTCATGGGCAAGAATATACCGTCATTTTTTTTTAACTTGTCCGCTAATTTGACAATATAGGATACAAAGAGTTTCACAGGGCTGTCGTGTGCAATCGTTTTAAAAACGTTTATCCGTTTACCACATTTGTGAGACTCATCACACTCGACTTCCATGCACTCATCGCAGATAGTCTGGCTTACGATTAGATGTGGGATAACCTCTGGTTTCAGGGTTTGTGTAAGTTTCTATATCGTAGTACACGGTTATACAGGGTTTATTTTTAGGCTTAGCATCTTCCGTATAACATACATGCTTCACTCCATCCACTTTATATTTTTCATGACATATAGAACAGTAAATTTCATCGCATTTATGCACAAACGTACCCCAATTATTCATCATATGAAACATGCCACATTCACAGATTCTCATTTTTCTGCAAGTGCCAATTGACTTATGGAGCTCAAAGCATTTATTATTGAAAAATGTACGTCTTCACACATTCCCTCTTCTCGGTTTCAGCTACCCGACTTTCACATTTGGGGCTTTTACACTGCTCACATACCATGTACCATTCCTTAAAATGTTTCACTATATCATCCGCAAACTCGAGACATCCTTTACACAAATCATGATGCCTTCCATATTTTCGACTTTTATCATAACTAGCGTAGAGAGTCCTTATATTACGGATGGGGAGATACGATGTTCCTGACAATCCTAAAATAAGTAGAGGTCTTGTACGATCTCTCACACAGCTTTTAAAAACATACACAGTCCTACGACGATCATCCATTCCAAATACAACTATACGAAGATTTATTTCTTGCTCTACCCTTCTCAGCTCTTCAGGACCCATATTACACTCAAACTCAAGCTTACAATCTGAAGCCAGTTTACGGGCCTGCTGCACAACCGTAGGCAACCAAATATTTTAGATCCGGGTATTCAGTACAGTAAACATATGGGCTAAGACTACTGCTATAAAGCCGCAACCACGATCGACGTTTATATATGCGTTCTGTAAATAGCCTGAGAATTGAAGTTAAGAGTAAAAGGTATGGCATTATGACCCGCAACACGGAATACTCTGTCAATATCTACCATGAAGTTGTTCATATTGAAGGCTGTACTACTTTGAGAGGCCTGCATTATACGGCGTCTGAACGGCATTACTACCCAAAAATCATCTACATCTCTGTCATCTGACCCGAACTTAAAGGATAACCTCGTCCGGACTTCACGTTCGTTACAGTTCTGAAGGGCAAACTCCACAACACGCTCAACTACGCGCCGCAGTCCAACACCGTTGCTATACAGGTCTCCAGGGTCAACCCTGACCACGTACCAATTTCTAGTCAGGGCAGTGGTGGGGTTAGCGGTGGACACCAGTTCGAATATTATACCTTTCTCCACAGCACGAGAAGCTGCTGCTGGTGTGGAGGATGTACCAGGAATTGAACAGGTATAAGGGGGTATATTTGAGGAGGGAGCTAGTGTGGGGGTTGTGTCGTAAGACGTAGAGGGCTGGGGCTCTATTACTGGGGTTCTAGCAGCCGGTGCACTCCTCGCACGTTTTATACTGACGTGGAAGGTTCTTCATCATCATCATCGTGCCTCTGCTTTGAACTGCCACGTGGTGGAGGTGTCGCTGGTGAGGGTTCATCAGTGGGGTTGGAGTCTGTAGCTCCACTGTCATCGGGGTCTAACGTAACATCGATGATGGAGTGCTGTACATCGTCTCATTCACGTTTCTGTGGAAGAAGAAAAACAAGAATATATGGAGCAGCACTTAAATTTTTTATATTTTGTAAATGCTCAACTTAGGGGTGTGACGTGTTAGAGATGGAATCTGTAGAAAAATTCAAGTTCACAAGCCCATCCACATTTATTATATCCTGCCCTATTAGATGTGGTAAAATTGTATTTATGCTTAAAATCATTAAAGATAAGGGGGAGATGTTTTTCAAAATTTGTGCAGAAAGTAATATAGTGCTATTCGACATACCAATCAGTATTCAACGAGTACCAAGATGATATTTTGTCCCACAAAGGCGTATATGACATTATTTCGTTAAAGGGAAATGAGCGTACAGTCATTGTAATTGACGATTTCATGTTGGAAATTGATAAAATGTTTGCCGAGACATTTAAAGCGTTCTCACACCATCTTAACATCAGCATATTTTTCATCAATCAGAAACTATTTTTCAAAAATAGATACATGCGCGATGTGTCATTAAATACACAATATCTAGTCTTAATCTCGCAACGTAGGGATGTGTCACAAATTGGAGTATTAGCCAATCAAATGTTCCCGAATCAACGTAAGGAGTTTTTGGAGGTGTGTAAAGAAGCAACAAATCAGCGTTACGATATTTGCTTTGTGACCTTTATCCGCGAAACACGTTTAGGGTGCTTGTAAGAACAAATATATTCCCAAACGAGCCTAAAACGGTGTATATTCCAGAATGACAAATAGGCTGAAGAAATATCGTGAATCAATAAAAATCTATCAACGATTGCCTCTGGCACTGCAACAGATGTTTGTTAAAAATATGGACTACGACTTTTTAAAATGCATCTGTGAAATCTCTCTTAATGTTATAAAATGTAATGAGCCAATGAAACCCCCTCAGAAGGCTCGCCTACGTCGTTACAAGAACATAATTCGTACGCTCGCTCGTAAAAGTCAAACTGTGGGGAAGAAAACATGAATTATTGTACAAAGAGGAGGATCACTCCTCCCCATCTTATTTTCAGTTTTGGGACCTTTACTGACTAGATTAATATAATGAAGAAAGTAGTAGTGATTCCGCACGAGGTGTATGCTTCACTGCAAAGTTCAAATAATCCGGACACGGTTCTAAAGGGTGAGCCAAAAGTCACTGTGTACCTACCGCAGACGAACATTCCTCCGATTGAATTGTCGCGTGTCTTTGCAAAAAGGATAAGACGTGTAGATGCGTGTCTACAAGCACGTGGGGGCCATTTCCAACATTTGTTGTAACTTAAATAAGTATGAGAAATGTATTTGTATTAATGTACAGGGACTCTCTGAATATACTCATCGTCAACGGTAGGTGCACAGTGACTTTTAGCTCACCTTGTAGAACCCCGTAAAAGAAGGCTTAAAAGAATGGAAAGCGAATTGTTAGCCCTATTAAACAGTGAAAAGTCACCTGATGAGAAAAGGATCTTGTACTAAGAGGCTCTGCAGAAATTTCTTCATGAGTACGAACATTATAAGAATCCGACAGAACTCCCCGTGGTTATTAGGCACAGCACGAGCAACGATGAGCATGTCGACATAGGACCTGGAGCCGACGTGAGAGATGACCAACCAAAGAATAACGGAACGCAACACATCGAGCGAGCATGTATTAAAAAGCAGTCTCCCACATACATTGAGGAATTAAGTCTTATAATCTATTATAAGTCTTCATAATCTATTGAATGAGGACCGCATCATAGAGAGGACTGATACAGACGAGGTTATTGTTGAAGGAACAAGGGTACAGGGACCGAATATCGTCGACATTGTCCATGATCTGGTGAGAAAGTGGGACAGACCCTCACCAGCAGGATGGAAGCATATTAAAGCAAGACTACAACATTTAGTACAACAAATAAATGTCCCGAAAACATTGATAGGGAATCTAAATAGGTTAAAAGACTTGGAGCAAGTCTCGCATGTGTCTCAACTGAGTACGCCATCACCCCGAACAGTAGCATCTCTGAAGAGGAGAAGGAAGAGACCAAACGGCCAACCATATCCACGTGTGTCTAAAATACGCAAATGGCTAACATATTAAGAAAACGCTATTATGACATTTCTAACCCAACCTCCTATGGTGGTGTTAATAGGCTGTACAGAGGTGTTTGCAATGACAGAGTAGGAAACAAAAAGATGTTGAGAGGTTTTTGCAGGAGCAGGACGCTTATACACTTCATAAACCTGTGAGAAAAAGGTTTAAAACGGCGAAGACAACCGCGGCCTCGATTGACTCTATTTGGCAAGCGGATTTAACAGATATGCAAAGATATTCAGTCTATAATGATGGCTACCGCTACATCCTATTCATAACACTGGTATGCATATGAAATTTTTTTGTCTGCTGTGAGGGTTTTTTCAAATCATATTATATAATTCGACCATGCTGAATTCGAAAATGACATTGGTTTTCCTCAATCAGGTCAGGTTTTTTCTCTATTGGCCATTTATTATAAGTCCAATTTTATCCCAAATTTATTTATTTTTTTAGCTTAAACACTGTAGATACGAGTAATATTATAAGAACACTCGTGAAAAATGAAAACATTGTGTGAATAAATACTTTTATTCATAAAATTAATATGGAAAAAAGTTTATTGAGGAAGGAATGAAGTTTTTTTGGCTTTCCGTCTGTGTTTTTCTTCGGGCACGTCTCGCTTCAAACACCAGCAATAGTCCGCCAGCATATTGATATCCCAGTTTTCATGGTACCTCTCTTCCATTATTTTGATATCTTGGTGAAATCGTTCGCCCTGTTCCTCACTATAATCCCCGCAATTTTCAGGAAAATAGTCCAAGTGGGACCACAAAAAGTGCATTTTTATGGACATGCGCGACCCATGAGCTTTGAAAGCTTCCATCAAGTTTTCGACAACGGACTCGTATTCTGGACTTCTACGCTTGCCAAGAAAATCAGTGACAACTGATTTGAATGGCTGCCAGGCATTCTTCTCAGTTGGAGTCACTGCGTTTTCGAACTGAGTATCCTTGATCAAAGTTCGAATTTGAGGACCATCAAAAACCCCAGCATTTAGTTTAGCATCAGATATATGAGGAAATTTACTCTCGAGATATCGGAATGCTGAACCCTCCTTATTCATTGGTTTGATGAAATTTTTCATCAAGCCCAGCTTAATATGAAGTGGTGGGAGCAAAATTTTTGTTGGTGGTACAAGGGGCACTGAAACGACATTATGCGACCCAGGTTCAAAATTCTCTCTGGATGCCCATTCACGCTGTGCATAGTGCTTCTCATCCGCTCGGCTATCCCATTTGCAGAGGAAACATGGGTATTCGTGTATCCCCCTTGCATTCCCAATACAAATGCCACAATCTGAAAAAAATGAAAATATTTAAAGAATTTAGAGAATTTGTTCTATCAGATAAAAAAATCTATGCATTGGACTGTATCACTTCTGTGGGGAAGTTAAGTGTTCTTATACGCTCTCAAATAACCTTTGGAAAAAAAACATAGTCAATAGCAATAGTTTACTTATGATATTAGTATTACCTTCAAATCTCCACAGATCCTCCAGTTATGTTGGTCGTATACGAAAGCATCCAGTAAAATTTTCATGTTATCGTAGCTCTCAGTAAGTTGTACGGAATGTGCTACAGGGACTGATGCAACCCTATTCCCAATGTTGAGAAGTACTGCTTTCAAACTTCGTTTAGACGAGTCTATAAATAGCCTCCATTCTGATGCGTTATATGGCAGGCCCAAGGATTCGATTAGCCCCTCAACATTGCAGCAGTACACTAAGGAAGAGGTATTTTCGTGCACTGCAAAAAACTTGCGGAATTCTTCCTCTCGTTTCCTATACCAGGAGAATGTTGTTCCCGGAGCCAGCAAGTTGTCCTCTCGAAGTCGTGAGCCCAAGATCTCGGCAGCTAATTTGGAAAGTCCTAAATCCCTGGTAAGATCATTAAGTTTGGCCTGGTTGAGAGGCCTCGGCTCATTTGAAGCGGTATTTTGAGGTATATACGACTGGGACTGGTCATTGGCATTGGTCATTGATTCATCATCAGAATCATCGAAGTCCAGGGTTTGAGGTGGGTCGGGTATTGGAATTCCAGGACCATGGGGTACAGGTCTCATAGCAGAAGGAATGTCAGGGTATACAACAATGTGTTTATTCTTCTTGTTAACTCCTGAAAATAGAAACACAGAAACATGGATATAAAACTTGCATATGAAATAGAAGAAGCATTCAGACAGTGGCGGCTCGTGAGGGAAGGCTGCGGTCTGTAAGATATGAAATAGGTCGATGGAGTCTGTATATTTTCTTTCTTTTTCATTCATATTGTCCCTTCGGGGACAATATGAATGAAAAAGAAAGAAAATATACAATCATTGTATATGTAAATGTAACTTGTATAACAATATGTATGTGTAAATGTATTTTCTATAACAATATGTATATGTAAATGTATGATTACCATTATGGTGAATATTATGCTATATATGGTGAATATTACATTATGGTGAATATTATGTCAAGTTTCATACGAGGATTTCAAAATATTTAAGAAAAATAAATTTATAAGCCCACCTTGGAGGTTTGTCATGCAGAAATAGCAATCTGTCACGTGATCCTTTCCTTCTCTCCAAATCATGGGAATTCCAAAAGGCAAAGATTTCGCTCTGCCTTTGCTCCATCTTCTCAAATTTTCAATGCACGTCTTGCAGCACATATGAGGGGCGAAATTTTTGTCCTGGTCCCCTAGCTTAATTCCAAAGTATGCTCTATACATTGTCTTCACAAATTTAGTGATTTGGGACTGGTTATTTGGCATGGTAACCGTCCCACATATGTAGCAGAATCTATTGGGATCATTTTTACACGCTCTATTCATTATGAAATATTTTATCTATATGCCTGAAAAGTAAAAAAAGATAATATACAAGTGAAACAAGTGATGATAGATGTTACTGTTCCAATTCCGCTTTGACAAAATCACGAAAAATTATATTTTACTTATGAGGCCATAGCCGGATACCCTGAGCTGATTGAGAAAAACGGATTGCAGATTCGAAATCAGCAGGAAAAACTCTATAAGAATCACGTACAAAACCCTTGACAGCAAAATTGATGCATACCAGTGTAATAGATGTATTCTCTAGATATCTGTGGCTAATTCCTCTGAAAAATAAATCACCTGAAACAGTTAATAAAGCGACCAAAACGCTAATGTTCAAAGAAAACAGGGATCCAAGCTATTTTTGGTCGGATATGGGGAAAGAATTTATAGGCCGCGCTTTTCAGAACATGCTGACAGAGTTTAATATCAGTTACTACACTAGCAATTCTATCCATAAGGTCTCTTTAGCTGAAAGAGTTCAACGTACCATAAAGGAACGCATGCATTGCTATTTTACAGATAAAAACACATACAGATACATAAACATTCTGGGATCATTGGCCTCGTCATACAACAGTTCACACCATCGCACGATTGGCACAACACCTAACGAAGATTTAGAAAGAGGTACGCGCCCAGATCCTGATGTGAGAATAGATGGAACACCGACGCCACACTCTACACGTTTGAAAATCAATGATTATGTAAGGCTATCGCGTTCAGGAAATAAATTCGCGAAGGGTTTGAGCAAGGATGGACACGTAAGATTTGTAAAGTTAGTGCTATGAGCCCTAAAGGCGAGATAATGATGCATTACGTTGAAGATTTGAATGGGGAAGAAATCGCAGAGAGGCTTTTACCGCAAGGAGTTGCAGAAAGTGGTATTTAATTTAGGAAAAAATGTGTTTAAAATTGAAAATATTTTAGGGTCAAATAATAAACACAAAGCAACTATCCTAACTGGGCTCAAAAAGAAGATTAGTTGGGTATGCTGCGCATCGAACCCCTGCCTAGCTCAGTACTAATGCAAACTAATCTATAATTCAGGATACCCACTATGAAACATTTTACAACAAAATGTAACGATTTGAAAATGTATTACCACTTCCACACCATATATATATATATATATATATATATATATATATATATATGATGAAATTGCCACGAAAGAGCAAATAATAAATAGCATGCAACTAGCCTAACCGGCTCAAAAGGGAGATTAGCTGGGTGTACTAAGCATCGTCTGACAGAACCGGGTCTCGAACCCTGGACCGCAGGCAATTCTTTAAAGTTTTAGTAATTCTAAAACCCTACCTGTAGAACTTTCTATAAATTTTTAAGTTGTCACATGCAGGGAAACAAGTGTGTAATAAAATTTCACTTTCAAAAGACACCTTCATCGCATAATAAAATTCACTGTCTAAATCACGTTATCAGGTCGCGACCCCTGGGCAAATATCCTTTCACTTCGTTTTATTACGACTTTTTATAAATTATAACACTTGCACTGAATGAAACGATATATATACATAGCCCGGCCTTCCGTTTAAATCACAAACTAGTTTCCCAATCCGCATTTATTATGGCTTTTTATAAATTAATTAACACTGTCACTGAATGAAATGATGTGTATATATATATATATATGTATATATAGCCCGAATCATAAATTAATTTATTTACTTAAATTTCAATGTCCACTTCATCGGCTGTTTCTTTCTTTCCCTCTCAAATTTCTGCAATGCTTTGCGTTGAAAGTAGGTCGTTCCGGTCAACCGTTCCGTAAAGGTGGAGTGTAGCCCCTGCATAGAGGTCTCCGTCTTCAAACAATTGCGGGGAGCAGTAAAGCTGTTGTGAATGATTCATGGCGATATATTTCTGTAGTTACTCGTTGATAAATACAATTGTTGTAGATTCCAGATGAAAATACCCCCTTTTATAAACGCAATCCTAATTGTAACCACCCCCAGTAGCTGAATCGCGAGTTTCCTATTAGCCGTCGGTGAAATTTGGGTGGCCATAACGTGTAAGCGTGACTACCCACCAACCAGAGGTCCTGGGCTCGTTCTGAAGCTCCGCCCATTGGGCTGTAATTACACGAGCCGCGAATTCTGGAGGCGTGTCAAATATAACTTATCCATTCCATAGATTTCTTTCAGAAATGAAACAGATTCATAGATAGAGAGAGAGAGAGAGAGAAAGAGAGAGAGAGAGTTTTGTTTGGAAAATAAAATTTGTTTTCTGAGGCGTCAATCAAACTGGCCAGGCGCCGATCTGCCGCAATCTAAATTCCATCGAACCGTTGCGTCCTTCTAGAGCCAAAAACAATATTATTTATCATTTGTTTTATTATCATTTTATTTATATATATATATGAAATTGTTTAGCGACTTTTACAATCACCTAAAATGGAAAATAATTTTTACAAAATTAATTGACAGAGATGGGAAGGCGATAGGAATTTGGCTGTATAAAAACATCCAATTTTACTACCTTACCTGTGATAATATATATATATATATATATATATATATATATATATATTAGGGTGTCCCAAACTCATAGGGGGCCAAATTGTTTTTCGGGATACAAATCCGCTCGTGTTGCGCTCTTTTGATGTTTCCCATTAGAAGTCTTTCTGTAAAATTTCAGAGAGATCGAAGGAAATTTAAAGGTCCCGAACTTTGAACACTTTATTTCTCCTTAACTGAAAGGCAAATTAACTGAAATATTTCTCTCAAAAGTTCCATCACAAAGATGATTATACAAAATAAACATGTATTTTAATCTTAACACACAAACAACAATTTCAAAGCATCACATTTATGCATTTTAACTAAACATGTGTTTCATGAGATCCGTTTTTGTTCCCTTCCGGCTCACATTCCGTCGGTGTGAGTGGACAGTTCGAAGGAGGAACTGTAGGTCTTCTTCATCACGGCACAGAGGTTTGCTTGTGTATTTCTCAATGAGGGCGATGCCTCGCTCTGCTGCATCATTGACCACCATCAGTTCTGCAGCTCGGCTCTTTGCCAGACGGTAGTTTTCGACAGTAGGCCATGTTTCAGGGTCTTTGGTGAGGAACGTGGGCTCAACTTGGAGAAATTGGAAGAGTGTGGTGGATCGACTCGTCACCCACGGACTTAAACGGCCATCCACTTGCAGTCCCTTGCCTTGGACCCGTTTGAGTCCTTTCCCAGGGCGCTTTTTCAGGTTAGCCGTCATGTTACGCTTTTCATTGTCGTCAACTCTGTCATCAAACAGTGCAAGACAGATTAAGTCCTCCGAGATATACCACAGATGACGGAGCACAGCCCGGTAAGCTGTGTTTCCAACGTCCTTGTCAGGGTAACCTACAAGAAGATTACACAGCCTAACGTCATTTTTGGGAGATTTGATGGCGATGGGAGCCTCGTGCCAGTGACGCACGTATACAAGGCTCACGAAGTTCGGAGAACTGGGACTGCAGTAATGCTATTTTCAGGCAGTAAATACCTTTGGCCATCCATCTGGCCTGATGGTAAGCCCCTGGAGGCCGAAGTTTGTAACGTCCTACGTCGTCTCCGAGGTACAAGAGGCTCAGTCGAAGAAGTTCTTCATAATCCTCTCGAGGATGATTACCACTTCTTAGGGCATCGCGGAGATAGTCTATTACCTCAAGTCGCATTTGTGAAAGGCAAGCATTGTCATTTATGAAGGCTTTAGCCACCTCGTCTTTGTCAAATGCATCCAACTGACAGTGGTTCATTGATGGCCAGGCCTCCTTGAATCTCCTGAAAAGTGGGATTTGAGGACTTGGTGGTGTTCCTAGGCACACGACGAAGACATCCCTGAGAATCACTTCGTGAACGTGATGACGGCAAGCAAACCATAAAAGAGATCTTCCCAATGCCGCTTCCAAACGCGCACACGCACCTTGCACTATCCCTGTGTTTGATGCCGTCGTGTCAAACACCATGCCTATGATCTTGTCCTCAATTCCGACTAGGGTGAGCGCTTGATGGACTGCGCTTGCCATTTGCTGTCCTGTGCCGTCTATTATTTTCGGTGCTCCTAATAGCTCTTCCACACCATCCCCAGTCACCACAACAGCAATCCGATCGACTGACTTACCCTCCTGTTCGATGTCAGTGAGTATCTTTGTGTCCCAGTGGATCTGCAGTCGAGGTGGAAGCTGCTCGAGGTGGCCAATAACATTGGTCTCTATCATTGTACGGGCCTTTTGTCGGAAGCGGTGAACCGTGCTCTTTGATGGAACACTGTCAGGACCGAGAGCTAGGGATTTTGCAGTCGCAGCAAACGCTGATGTTGCCTGTCGAACAGAAAAGCCCTCGCGATCCCAAGTTGCTGCCAGGTCAAGATCACTCAGACTTTCTTTTAGTCTGTCATGTTTGGGAGCTTTCGAAGGTTTAAGTCCACAAGTGACGACTTCGTTTCCACTGTCAGCTGACGATGTGCTAGAACTGCTGTCGGTAGCCTCTTCTGTGACTCCTACAGCTAGAGCCTCCTCCGTTTGACGCCGGTGTGTCCGCTCAAGAGTTCTTTCCCTTTCCTGTCTTTTCATTGTGGCTGCATTATATTTTCTATCTTCACCTCCCATGTAACTCGTATGTCGATCTGCCCTTTGGGAAATGAGGAATTCCTTGTCTTCAAGAGGGATATCTCCCCGATCCAGAACGTCTGAGCGGGCGACTCAAAAATATCCTCCATATCAGCCAAGAATACATCCCGCTGCATATTGTAAGTCATTCCAGTCTTGTTCTTGTTTTTATGCAAATTTCGATACCTCTGAGCCAAAGCTTTCAGTTTAGTCGAGGCATGAACGGAGGTTGTTGCCAGATTCGAGTTGGCTCTAGCCCAGATTTCTAATACAGCCGATATTACAGCCTTGACACTGTTGGAATCTGTCTTCTTTTGGTCGCGGTGACGGTAGAAAAAAAGGAGCAACACGTCCATATTACTTGGTAATCGAGATTTAGCCAGCTCTGCTATCGGAGACCTCTCAAGAAGCCACAACTTGATGTTTGATCTTGTCAACGCCATAATGATCAATTCTGAAAACCAAAGAAAAGTCATCAAACGTCGGGACCTCTAAGTATCATCTGATCGAGTTGAAAATCACACAGCCAATGCTTTAGCCCAAACCACATCCGGGCATGACACGAGTGGTCAGGTCCTCTTAAAAAAGAAAATTGGGACACCCTAAATTATATATATTATATATATATATATATATATATATATGAAAGATTTTACAATAACCTAAAACTGGAAAATAATTTTTTAAAAATTAATTGACCGAAATGGAGGGGCGATAGGAATTTGGCCGTGTAATAAACATCCAATTTTACTACCTACCTGTGATAATATATATATATATATATATATATATATGTGTGTGTGTGTGTGTATATATGAAGGATTTTACAATCACCTAAAACTGGAAAATAATTTTTAAAAAATAATTGGCCGAAATAGAAGGGCGATGGGGAGTTTGCCGTATGGTAAACATCCAATTTTACTACCTTACCTGTATCTCCGTCGGAATAATCAGAAAGGATTTAGTGACGTCTCTCTCTCTCTCTCTCTCTCTCTCTCTCTCTCTCTCTCTCTCTCGTTTTCTCTCCATTTCTCTCTCTCATAAAAAAATATAGAAGATATATAGAAAGGAATGGTATAAGTAAATAGACACTTTCGGTGAGTTTAGTTAAAATGTTTATTGCTGAATTTAAAATTTTTCCTGTAGTTATTTAAGAGTATATATATATATATATATATATATATATATCCCCCACGGAATAACGGAAAAACTTTCCCTCCCTCATTTCTAAAGCCGAGTCAAATACCTCACTTAATAAATTACTATTTTGAGTTAATATTTAGAGCACAATCATTTACATACCATTAGAAACATGGCAATGGTAAATCAATTCATACAAATCTGTGGATACTGTAAAAAAGAAACAGATGAATCAAAACCAATTCGCTGTGATCTTTGCCAGAACTTATTCGAATTTCAATGTCTGAATTGGAGCGACGAAGAAATCTGTCTTATAACGGGCGCTAAACAATGAACGGAATAAAGTTCTTCTGCAAAAGCTTCATAATCAAAATAAACTCGTTTACAGTTTTTAAAGCAGAACGAGACTATGAGGAAAAGTTAAAAAAGGAGCTTATGAATAGTGAACAGAGAAAAGAAATAGAAGGAACGAAGATAGTACAAGAGGAAACTGCGAAAAACGAACAGGAAAAGAAAACAGCAAAAGCAGAAATAATAAAAATAAAAGAAGCACCAACAGAGGAAACAGAGGTACAAAACCAAATCCAAAGTTTTCAAACAAAGGGCATTAGCAGCAATAGGAAAAAAACAAGTAGACAATAAAGAAACTATACTGAAACCACCCAAAAAAAAGGCCCCAAGTAAAAATGAGGAAGAAAATATATGTAAATACTATGTGAAAGGAATATGCAGATATAAGGAAGGAGAATGTATTTACGAACACCCTCCTGTGTGCAACTACTTCTACAATAATGGTCACTGCAAATTTGGTGGAAAATGCAAATTCTACCATCCGGACATATGCATGCAAGACCTACGTGACACATGGAACCTGCCAGTACGGGAGAAAATGCTACTACCATCATCTCCCGACAAGTTCAAAGGACAAAGGACAAGTCTCAAATGACAACAGAAGGAATGTTAGAAAAAAGAATATGTACCCAAATAGCAAACAAAACACACATAGCACACAAAATTTTTTTAACATCTCGGACGTAATACGGCTGATAAGTCTTATACAGCACATGCAGATGACAGAGCTGGGAACCCTCGAGCCGGAGCGCTACATGGCAAGAAGTTACTAGAACAGGTAGGCGGGAACGGATCCATCTCGGAGGACCACAAGGCTACAAAGCATGTGATATCAAAGGACAACGAACTTAAAATGCACAAGGGGCAATACAAAACAAAGAACATAAACATTGTCCTGGCAAATATTCAAGGAATAAAACCGAACAATTCGCTAAACAAAGTTTCGTACCTGAAAGGTGTTATGGACGAAACAAGGGCGGACATCGCATGCCTCACAGAAACACATCTTAAAGACCTCCAAGAATTTTCAACCAGCTTCCAAAGGACCTCAGAAACATTACAGGGGTCAATGTTGAAGTCTTCAAGAAAAGACTAGATGCCTTGTTCAGGACGGTACCAGATCAGCCGGGTGTACCTGGCTATGTACGATGGAGAGCGCAAGAGAGCAACTCGCTCCTCCACCAAGCCAGGACTAGAGGCGGGGCCACCAGCTTGACCTTCATGGGAAGAAAGACCGACGCACGGAGCCCAAACAAGGTTAACAAGGTGTGTGTGTGTGTGTATATATATATATGTATATATATATATAAAGTGTGGTATATTATATTGCTTGTCTTTTCAGCCAATTGTTTTTCATTCAAAGTCCCACCTACTGTAGGTGGTTAGCATCGCGGACTATGAATCCATCATTTCCGTGCTCGAGACCCGGCGATTACAGCCGGGGCGTGGTAAACGATCATCCTTCCGCACAATTGGTTGGTAGATAGATGGGTACCCTGGGTGACCTAGTGGTTAAGAAGCTGGGCTGGTGGTGGTCCGGATTTCCCGTTAAACTGTAGGTCTAAAGTGGAGTGAAAAGCTTGACCTTCGTCAGAATGAACAATTCGGGCATTCTTTGTCTTTCTTGGAACAAAAAGAAATGCTCATTTTGAAGACATTTTGTATGAGATGAATGACAAAAGTAAATAGACACTTTTAGTTTGGCTTTAGAGTAAATGGACGCTATTCAGGTCTCTCGAGTCATAGGTAAATTAAATATTATTCTTATAGATTATGTTGTTGGAATACTGTGCAGTATAAAGAGTCCTGTGTACTTCTTTTAATATTAGATGCGCTGCACACCCAGCTAATCTTCCTTTTGACCCCAGTTAGGCTAGTTGCATGCTGTTTATTATTTAGCGCGGGTACCCTATCCTGCATTTTTCACTTATTGTTACTTAAATAAATAAATAATGTGTTTTAATTAGTTCGGGCAATTTAAGGAGAAAGTTCCTCTTGCCTTTAATAAATAAGTAATTAAAATAAATGGTGCAGCCTGGTAACCCTGCATATAATTAAATTATATAGGAGTCTCTGGAAACTCATCTATAAATAAATAATTAAAATGGTGGTATCTGCCAACTCTCCTTATAGAAATAAATAAATAAGTAAGTGGTAACTGGCACCTCCAGACCCTCTATATATCAGATGCTGGGCCCATAGACGCTCATTATGCGACGGACTCCGGTGGATTAAATAACTCTCTCCTCTTTCCTTCTTAGTTTAAGGCTTAGGTTAGGTTTCCCTTTGGGGGAGTGAGGCCGTCCCATCTCCTTCCCCAAAGACCCTCCTCCTTTCTCTTCGTCTCTTAGGTTAGATATACCTCTTTGGGGGGTGTGGCCGTCCCACCTACTCCCCCAAAGAGGTTAGGTGGACTCCCACAGCTTGCTGAGGGAGTTCCCCTTCATTGCAACTTGGGTGATCACCCCTCCCCCTTGTTGCATAACCCTTCTCCCTTTGTTGCATAACATCTTGCAACATTCCCCTCCCCCTTTTGCAACATTGATCAACATTTGCAATTGCATTGCACTCGTCCATTTTGCGGTCATACTACTGGTTTCATACCGAGATCTTTTGTCATGTGATCTCTCACTGTGGACATGGGGACTGCAAGTTCTTGTGATCGTTTCCGAAGTGATTTTTTTCGGTGAACGAGCCATCGATGCAATCACACCTTCATATTGTTTTGCTCGCGTTGTTGGTCTTCCCGACCGTGATCTGTCCTTGATGGAGCCAGTTTCAAACAGCTTTTCCTCCCAGCGTAACAACGTCTTGTTACGCCAGTATGTAAGCTTTCATGAACCCATGTGCTCATCACTATCCTTTCCTCCAGAGTATAAGTGGACTGGTCTGCCATTGTTCACACAACTCTAATACCTGGAAAAGAAAATAAATGTCAATGAATCACATATAAATTAAATTGATCACAAAAATAAAATTGGTATTACAATATGTACATCTTGTAGGGGGTGACGGGACTTTTCGAACATCCTGTAGTTCAAGTAATTTTTCATGTTTTACTTCTCAGTTCTGGATTCATATTAGTTGCACTAGCCCGAACTTTTTCTAATTTATCAGTCTTTTCTCAAGTATGGGCTGTTTAACTTAGAGATTGAACCTAGGGTAGACCGACTGTATTTCAAGAGGTCTAAGTTTAAGGTTAGCAGGGACAGATCCCTGGGGGATCACAGCCCAAAGGACACGTGCTCACCCAGCAGTGCCGACCTCAAAAAAATTTTAGTAAGAGTTTAAATTTTCGACACTATGTGAAGTTGTAATCACATGACTCCAGAAATGTTTGCCGCGGAATATGACGTCACATAAATCCCTTTGTAACCGCTTCTATTATGTTACTCATAATCGAAGTTAATATGGCAGAAATATCGTATAATCTAGTAAAACTCGATGTAAATGTTTCTATGAAAGAAATTAATTGTAAATAAAAATAGCCTTTTCAGTTATATTTCTTTGTGTTTTCGTGTTGTGTAGAAAAAGTTATATTCGTATAAAAAATCAGTTGCTTACAACCCATCATGAATCACTTCTCAATAAACATCCGCTAAATATCACAGCTTACAGCGACAATGGACATTCGCAAATTTATGAACAGTGCTTCAGACAAACGGCAATGAACAAATTATTGCATTATTTCTTTTTGAAAGTGATCATATCCTCATTTGTAAGCTTATTTATTCTGATACTTATTTCCATTAACGGATAATATCCATTTTAGTGACCCGGAACTGTCAAGGTTCTGGTTTCATGAGAGTTCGCTCATCCAGGTAGCACTGAATGAATGTGATGAGATATTTTTCTTCAACATTGCTACAACTTTGAGGATATGTGCTACCTTCCCCGTTACCAGCTGCGAGTGCGAGAGGAGTTTCAGCATGTTGAAGTTACTGAAGTTTTACCTTCGTTCTATCATGGGTCAGGACAGGATGACATAAAAAAGCAACGTATATTCATAGGACTGTATATTCATAGGACTGTTGAAGTCAGTGCTAAGGACATAGTGATGAAATTTGCCAGGAGAAAGTCTAGGAAAATGCTCCTTCCTAACATTTTGTTTGAGACAGAACCTTGATATTCTTTAATATATGTACAGTTTAGTGAGATCACAGACCAATTGTGTTAACAAATACTCGTTGCTACAATTGAGTGCATTGTTACTTAAACAGGGGCGGTTCCAGAGCAAAAGTAAAATTTATAAACACTGTTATATTAATAACATAACAAAGGGTTTATATACGTTGCTTTTTTATTTATATAGATATGCTCATATACTCACACATTGGCTCAAGAAGAATGTACAGTAGGGTGGATCGATTTTACATTTTTTTCGATTTCCATATTCTAATAGAGACAAAAACGTGCGCATGCATGAGAAAATAGCCTCTGCAAAATCTTAGTTTAATAGGTAATCATCTTCTGCCCCCGGCAGAGCGATGAAAATCATATTTTAGTAGTCAAAAACGTATTTTTAAACCCTAGCCTAGAGTCATAAAATTTTGCGTGTGTGTTATTTCATGCCTAAGCAACGATATAAATGCTGTGGGAAATATATAAATGCATTATTTAAGACAAAGAGCCGATCTGAAAATATGTATATTTTCAGATCGGCTCTTTGTCTTAAATAATGCATTTATATATTTCCCATAGCATTTATATCGTTGCTTAGGCATGAAATAACACACACGCAAAATTTTATGACTCTAGGCTAGGGTTTAAAAATACGTTTTTGACTACTAAAATATGATTTTCATCGCTCTGCCGGGGGCAGAAGGTGACTACCTATTAAGCTAAGATTTTGCAGAGGCTATTTTCTCATGCATGCGCAAGTTTTTGCCTCTATTAGAATATGGAAATCGAAAAACATGTAAAATCGATCCACCCTAAATTGTACAGTCGTGAAAATTATTTGTGGAGCTGCAATGATTGATTCTGTTTACATGTCATCTAATATTTTCCTCATAATGTACCAATATTCTTCATGAATAGTAGCTTCATAATTTAACCTAAAACTCTTCAGACAAAATATATTGTAATAATTGTTACAATTTATCCCATTGTCTTTAATGTGAGAAATAAATCATATATGTTGATTTATATTCTTTCTATATAATTATTTATGAAACAGCAATGTGTGAATTGTATTCATACTAAGTAATATTTTTCTTATAATGTACAAGTACAATGTACATCAGATTTTACAAAGCCCCTCCCATACCTACCCAAAGCTCGGAGCTTTGCGTCTTGGACGTTGCTTCAGCAACGTCGTATTGTCACAGTGCCCTCCCCCCTCCCAGCAAGATGGCCTCTGAATCAGATTCTGGGCTAGGCTCAGGGTCACAGATTGGTTCTTAATCTTTAAAAAACATTACTAACCAAGGGCTAGCGAAATAAGTAAAATTAATAAATGCATGGAAGACACTTAGAACACGGAAGCTTGCATGGAATAAATGAATAAATGCACAAATATAATAACTGTTTTCTTCTCTTTTCAAGATAGGCGATAAATACAAACACTAAATACATATGCGCTACAATTTCAAAATATTTTTAACCGCAATGCGCATGCGTCTAGGCAAAATGAATAAAAACCTAACTTATTATACAACTAAAATGTTTAATTTCAACGCCTTTATATATTTCAAACATTTAAACACTGTTTTCACATATTTGAAATATCTAGGAAACATTTCAAAATAGCTATTATTCATTTCAGAAATCTAAGTTCATTAATTAAGAGATGTCGAGTAGAAGTTTCATATATATAACCAAACGTCTCGTACAATTTAATGTTTTCGATGCTGCTTTCATTAAATAATTCCAGTAATGTTTGAAGGTCAGTAATCCGGATAATTCACACATCATGCCATTACTTTCTCCAGTCGATACATTAAATATTTTCTTAAGTGCTTTATGATATCCTATTCCAAACTCTTTTAGTACTAGAGAGAGAGAGAGAGAGAGAGAGAGAGAGAGAGAGAGAGACGCGAGTCAGCATTATTGAAAAATATTTTTATATTGTATAATTATATTGTATGTTTATATATATATTTTGTGGTTAAGATTAGCATATCGCCAATATTGGATCTCGAATAAAGTATTGCTGCAATTTGCAAATAAAACACTTCATTGAATTGTCATTATTGTTTTGTATTAACTATATATATACACTCGTGTGTGTATATATATACACCGTGTGTATATATATATATATATATATATATATGTGTGTGTGTGTGTGTGTGTGTGTGTGTGACTGATATATTCGTATATATCTTAAGATCGCACATTTACAGTATATGAACGAATCTATTTGTAAATTTACTTATATGAACATCGACGAAACTTTTACGATATAAAATTTCCTGCATAATAAACGTGAATAAATATAAAAACAGCAAGTGATGAAGGTCTGTGTGTATCATAAAAAACCTCAAGGAACCATTCTGAGTTCATTCTCATCATAAACGGACATGTTATGTGCCTTGAAAAGTGGACGCTCAATTCTGCCAGTTGAGTTTAAGGTTTGGTTTTTGGCTAATAATATAATAGTTACCCCTTTTTCTTTGATGTATTCAATCTGACGTGAAGGCAACGAGTCTTTTGCTTATATTGAGGTTCTAAATGTAGCTGGGGTAGGCTGCTTTAAACCCTAGATCCTGTCCCAAAGCTGGATCCTATCTACTTTGCAGATAGCTGGTGAGGGAAGCTATATTTTTGGGACCTCTTTGCGAGTGACCCGTTGCCCACGGGGGGCTAACATCATGAAAAAGAAAAAACTATAGGGTTTGTCATTTACCATTACTTATTCGGACTATAGTGGATTTAATTTTCCTAGAAGAGTTCCTTGTTCCATGCACGGTCTGTGTATATCATATATATATATATATATATATATATATATATATATATATATATATATATATATATATTATATATATACAGCGTGTCCCAAAGAAATGTATACCCAATTTGTTCGATAATACCAGCTATGAGGTTAATAAATATATTACTTTTTATATGTTTTTTAATAAAGAATTTTCTCCTGAATCTAAATATGTAATTATTTTTATTAAAAATTGAAAAACAAAAAGGTTACAGGTGTTTAAATTATAATTATTATTTTCGAGACTTCATGTGCGATATTTTCTAATATTTTAACCGACTGTTTTGAGATACTTATGTTTAGTGTTGATATTGAAGCATAAATGTTGTAATTATTAGTTAATTCAAAAAATTTACAAATTCCATGGTTAAATGACACTTTATCTAAGATGTTCAAATTGTCGTTAGAAAAGAACAAACGTCGCAGAGTTATAAGATGTTAGATAAAGTTAGAGCAAAACTGTAGTCTTGCCTAATTAGAACTCAACGAAATGGCTAGGCTAAGCTAGGCACTAAACATAAGTATCTCAAAAAAGTCGGTTAAAAGGCAGGCCAGGCCATAAAAAAAAATATTAGAAAATATCGCACATGAAGTCTCGAAAATAATAATTCTAATTTAAACATCTGTAACGTTTTTGTTCTTCAATTTTTAATAAAAATAATTACATATTTAGATTCAGGAGAAAATTCTTTATTAAAAAACATATAAACAGTAATATATTTATTATCCTCATAGCTGGTATTATCGAACAAAGTGGGTATACATTTCTTTGGGACACGCTATATATATATATACTGTATATATATATATATATGTTAAACACAGACCGTGTATGGAACAAGGAACTTTTCTGGGAAATTGTATCCACTATAGTTCGAATAAGTAATGAAAAATTAAAATACTATAGTTTTTTCTTTTTCATGATGGAAAGCCCAACGTGGGCACCGGGTTACTCGAACTATCGTGGAAGTAATTTCCCAGAAGAGTTCCTTGTTCCAGGCACGGTCTGTGTTTAACATATAAGTTTCTCAGGGGACCATTCTGAGTTTGTGTATATTAAACGGACGTGTTATCTGCCTTGAAAAGTGGACGCTCAATGTCCCGGTTGAGGTTTAAGTTTTGTTTTTTGGCTAAAAATACTGTACAATAGTTACCCCTTTTTTTTTTATGTATTCAATCCGACGTGAATGCAAAGAGTTTCTTGCGTATATTGAGGTTCTGAGTGTAGTAGGCTAGGTATAAGCTGTAAACCCTAGATTCTGTCCCAAAGCTGGATCCTATCTGCTTTGCAGATAGCTGGTGAGGGAAGCTATATTTTGAGCCTCTTTGCGAGTAACCCGGTGCCCACGTTGGGCTTTCCATCATGAAAAAGAAAAACTATAGTATTTGTCACTTATCATTACTTATTCGAACTATAGTGGATGTAATTTCTCAGAAGAGTTCCTTGTTCGATGCACGGTCTGTGTTTAACATATAAATTTCTCAGGGGACCATTCTGAGTTTGTGTATATATATATATATATATATTGTTATATGACGCGGGTTATTTCTTTATTTTTATAGTATGAATTATATCTTTATTTTAGCATGTTTTCCTTTAAACCACATCATATAGATTTAACCATATTACTGATTATATATTCTTATTTCTCTGTCAATCCGTTTAAGTGGATAATTATAAAACCTTTTACAAAAATAATATATTCATCACAAAACTTCTAATTACTTCTAACTTCTAATTACAATGCACATGAAACTTTTGAGAGTAAAGAAAATTTGTCGACGAATAAAGATTTGATATTGAGTTAACCAATTTTAGCATGGAATCAATTGCAATGAAAATGAAAATGAAAATATTTATTGGCAGACTATAGTCCATATAACAAATATTATTAATACAATGACAGTTCACATACTAAGGATAGAAAATATACAATTGATTAGAAATAATACTGTAATGTCGGAGTTAAGTGGAGCTGCAGACAGCCGTTTTCGTACCAAGAATTCCATAGCGTAGAGGATAAATGGCAGAATTCATGTAGAGCTTGGATAATCGGGTTGGTTGATTTTTTAATTCTTTTCATTAGACTGTATTGAGCACGTCTTGTTACCTCCGGGAAGCTCGGGACATTGCGGGTAGCAAACATTTGCGAAGCTGAGCATCTCGGAGGTAATTCATGTAAGAGCTAAAAGACCCGTTGTACAGCAAATTTAGGGTTCTGCCAGAACCTTTTTTATAATTCACCCAGAGTTGCTGTCCGTATATATTACTGCAGAAAGTACGAAAGAGAGTGTCTTTAGCTTCACTTGTACAGAATCGAAAGTTCCTTATGGTCATATTCGCTTTAGCACACAGGCTTCGAGATTGTTTTCTTATATCCGGGTCATCACTCAAGGAGCTGGTAATAGTTTGACCCAAATTCTTAAACTCTTGTACTTCCTCAATTACTTCACCATTCATTTTAAACCTTATATCAGCTGGCTGATTACAGCTTTTAGGATGAATTTGCATAACCTTAGTTTTTGCATAACCTTAGTTTTTGTAACATTAAAAAGAATATCATGTTTCTGCGAATACACTTCGCATAGTTTTAGTAGCCGATCCAGACCTTTAACAGAGGGACTTAATTGACACACTATCATCAGCATAAACTAAGTTATTTATTCTTGCGTTATCTATACAACATCCCACTGTTGCTTCATTAAGAGAAGCAATTAATCCGTCAATATACACATTAAACAGCATTTGAGAGAGCAAGGAGCCTTGTCTCACCCGGCAAGAGGAGCCAAAACACTCGGATAGTACATTGCCCCACCTAACGGTGAAAGATTGGTGGGAATACTAAAATTTCAATACATTTAATATGTACGAGTACATGGGAACCTTCCTGTCTTCTAGTTTTGCAAATAAAATATTGTGGTTCACCCTATCATATGCCTTACTTATATCTAGGAAACAGCTATAAATAGTTGAATTACTGTCAATGTATTTAGATATTGTTTCTTTAAGTACATAGATACACAGGTCAGTTGAGTGGGACCTTTTAAAACCAAACTGATTAGATGTCCATAGGAAATCATTTAATCGGAGTAACAAGAGTTTTTCTAGTATTTTCGAGAAGCTGGAAGCCACTGCAATAGATCTATAATTATTGCTGGACAGAATGTCTCCGTACTTATTTTTGACCAGGGGCAAGATATATATACCCTCATAAACTCTGCAGGTATATAGCTATGAGCAAGCAAGGCTGATAGGAGCAATGGTTTATGCAGACATTAGCCCTGTTCAAAAATCAACTTTTTCTTATTTTCATAGGTTTCTGTACTTTTTCCCATGCTTTTTGACCTGAAAAGGCCGAAAATCACAACCATTTTGACCTAGGTTGTTGGGAAGCATTGCCGCATGGAGCTTTAAGTTTTCTGCCTTGAAATCGGCCAAAAGCACCAGTTCCCTGGTCCCTTGAATCATGTTTTGCACTATAACTTTTTATCTAAACAAGATAGAGCAACAAACTAGGCACCAAATTAAAGTGTTTTTAATCCTCTTTCTAACTTATACAATTATGATAGTCTTGGAACAAGAAATGGCACATTGGTACATACAAAGATTTCAGAAATATCACAAAATTCGTTTTCTCACACTCAAGGCAGACAAGGCGCCTTATTCATGACACAAATTTGAGATTAACATTTTGTCACAAGTCTAATCGATCAAGAAGTGAAAGCATTACATGATGATTAATTTCATAATGACATTTACACAGTCAGTTGTTGAGAGTTTGTTTCTTGAAGCTGTCAAAGCGGCGTCTGTTGAACTCCACAGCTTGAAGGAGATAGTCCCTTTGCTTGGCATCTGTTGTTATGACATTTGCAAAGTCGCTCATCATCTTGACACCACGTTCAGCAATGTCATTCACCGCTTTCAGATTCTTAACATAGTCCAACGCTTTTCTGCAGTCCTCATTCTGTGACCAAGACGTGACAGGTTCCAGAAGCCACTCGGATCCAATGTTCAGTGTGTCCAGCAGGAAATGTGATTCTGGGCCAATCAGATCAACCAGGGTGGTCTTAGCTGTGACTCTCTGGAATAGAGGCTTTCCTGTTCTGAAGCTGTCTGGCTTCTCAGTGGCATGTAACTGGGCAGCAATGTCGTGCTTCAATGTGTCACTCAATCTACTGCTGAACAGGGCAAATGGCACGACTTCCTGCGTGAGGTACCATTTGTGGTTTTCCATCTTATTAAGTACTGCATCAGCAAGCTCTGGGTCAGTTTTCTTGTACTTCAACATGTCCTGGATTAGACTTAGATCATTCACGGGAGCATCTGCAGCAGACATTGACATCATCCATACAGGAGTGTAGAACAGCGCAAGGAAGGTGTTGAGTCTTTCCAGCTTTGATACAGTGTCTTCGTCGTACTCAAGTTGATCTGCAAACATCAGCATTTTCATGGAGTACAGGTTTCTGGCCATCCATCTGGCCTGATGAATGGCGCCTGGTCGACTCCAGTGAATACCTCGAGGAGGCGTTCCTCCAAGAACAATGACTGTCAGTTCAGCCATTTCCCTGTAGTCGGCTCTTGGAAGCCTTTCTGCTGTTAGAATGTCTTGGAGTATTTCTTCACTGTTCTTCTTCTTTTCCTTCAGCCATTTGCTGTTGATAGCCAGCATCTTTGGGTTTTCCTTGGAAAGTCCGTCCAAACATCCTTCAGATGCTCAAACCAGGGATTATCTGGTCCCTTCACCTTCCCAAACAGCTTCTCCCAAAGACATGTTAAGACAGTAATTGTTAAGTACATGCTAAATATCTCAATGGAGTAAAACTTAAAACTTTTTGTAACGTTCAAAGTAATTAGTTTTACCTTGTTCTTGTCTATGCTGCAGTCTTTCATTCCTCGCTGCTTGCTGCAGGGATCTTGTCTCAAAAATCTTGTCATGACCAGACATATGACCTTTCTTCTCAGTCTTTTGGTCTTCGTAGAACCTGATATCCTCATCTTTCTTCTCTCTGGATAACAGTCTGTTGTTCTGTATTTCCTGGATTGCATCTGGAGCTCCTATATCGAACAGGCTGTCTAATTCCAGCACAAATGCTCCTCTTTTTCCTCCAGGGTTACTTGCTCTTCCTTTGCTTTTCACCAGAGCACGATGTTTCTCATGTAGTTTCATGAAGAGCTTCATTGCGTTGTACTTGGTCATGGTCTTGATCCTAGCCATCTGCCAGAATGGGATGATAGATTCAACTGTTTCATATGCAAGGTCTTGAACCATGGGCCTCCCTGCATTTTCCGGTAAATTCTGAAGATTAAGGAAATACTGGAACGCCTGTCTGTTGGTGGGAAGCTGGGAACCACTGATAAAAGCTGAAGGGTATCCAACCAGGAAAGTTTCAGTGAGAGATCTGGTAGATGGCCCAGTTGACACCTGCCTGTGGACAGTACGTGGAGGTTCTGAAATATCAATTGTGCGCCCACGGAGCTCCCTCAGCTCCTTGCTTAATGCCATTGTGAAGTTGTAACTTGTAGATGGTTTTCTAGATTCTGATTGAGTTTCTGTTGTTTCCTGAAAAATGATAGATAATTATTATTATTATTATTATTATTAATTATTATTTATTTATTATTATTATTATTATTATTATTATTATTATTATTTATTAATTTTATGCTCTTTCATTTGATACCTAATTTGTTGCTCTATCTTGTTTAGATCAAAAGTTAAAGTGCAAAACATAATTCAAGGGACCCCGGAATTGGCGCTTTGGCCGATTTCAAGGCAGAAAATTTAAAGCTCCATGCGGCAATGCTTCCCAACATCCTAGGTCAAAATAGTTGTGATTTCCGGCTTTTTCAGGTCAAAAAGCATGGGAAAATGTACAGAAACCTATGACAATAAGAAAAAGTTGATTTTTGAACAGCTTGTTACCTCCGGGAAGCTCGGGACATTGCGGGTAGCAAACATTTGCGAAGCTGAGCATCTCGGGGGTAATTCATGTAAGAGCTAAAAGACCCGTTGTACAGCAAATTTAGGGTTCTGCCAGAACCTTTTTTATAATTCACCCAGAGTTGCTGTCCGTATATATTACTGCAGAAAGTACGAAAGAGAGTGTCTTTAGCTTCACTTGTACAGAATCGAAAGTTCCTTATGGTCATATTCGCTTTAGCACACAGGCTTCGAGATTGTTTTCTTATATCCGGGTCATCACTCAAGGAGCTGGTAATAGTTTGACCCAAATTCTTAAACTCTTGTACTTCCTCAATTACTTCACCATTCATTTTAAACCTTATATCAGCTGGCTGATTACAGCTTTTAGGATGAATTTGCATAACCTTAGTTTTTGCATAACCTTAGTTTTTGTAACATTAAAAAGAATATCATGTTTCTGCGAATACACTTCGCATACTTTTAGTAGCGAATCCAGACCTTTAACAGAGGGACTTAATTGACACTATGTCATCAGCATAAACTAAGTTATTTATTCTTGTGTTATCTATACAACATCCCACTGTTGCTTCATTAAGAGAAGCAATTGGTTGATTTTTTAATTCTTTTCATTAGACTGTATTGAGCACGTCTTGTTACCTCCGGGAAGCTCGGGACATTGCGGGTAGCAAACATTTGCGAAGCTGAGCATCTCGGGGGTAATTCATGTAAGAGCTAAAAGACCCGTTGTACAGCAAATTTAGGGTTCTGCCAGAACCTTTTTATAATTCACCCAGAGTTGCTGTCCGTATATATTACTGCAGAAAGTACGAAAGAGAGTGTCTTTAGCTTCACTTGTACAGAATCGAAAGTTCCTTATGGTCATATTCGCTTTAGCACACAGGCTTCGAGATTGTTTTCTTATATCCGGGTCATCACTCAAGGAGCTGGTAATAGTTTGACCCAAATTCTTAAACTCTTGTACTTCCTCAATTACTTCACCATTCATTTTAAACCTTATATCAGCTGGCTGATTACAGCTTTTAGGATGAATTTGCATAACCTTAGTTTTTGCATAACCTTAGTTTTTGTAACATTAAAAAGAATATCATGTTTCTGCGAATACACTTCGCATACTTTTAGTAGCCGATCCAGACCTTTAACAGAGGGACTTAATTGACACTATATCATCAGCATAAACTAAGTTATTTATTCTTGTGTTATCTATACAACATCCCACTGTTGCTTCATTAAGAGAAGCAATTAATCCGTCAATATACACATTAAACAGCATTTGAGAGAGCAAGGAGCCTTGTCTCACCCGGCAAGAGGAGCCAAAACACTCGGATAGTACATTGCCCCACCTAACGGTGAAAGATTGGTGGGAATACTAAAATTTCAATACATTTAATATGTACGAGTACATGGGAACCTTCCTGTCTTCTAGTTTTGCAAATAAAATATTGTGGTTCACCCTATCATATGCCTTACTTATATCTAGGAAACAGCTATAAATAGTTGAATTACTGTCAATGTATTTAGATATTGTTTCTTTAAGTACATAGATACACAGGTCAGTTGAGTGGGACCTTTTAAAACCAAACTGATTAGATGTCCATAGGAAATCATTTAATCGGAGTAACAAGAGTTTTTCTAGTATTTTCGAGAAGCTGGAAGCCACAGCAATAGATCTATAATTATTGCTGGACAGAATGTCTCCGTACTTATTTTTGACCAGGGGCAAGATATATATACCCTCATAAACTCTGCAGGTATATAGCTATGAGCAAGCAAGGCTGATAGGAGCAATGGTTTATACGGACATACTACGTCATTTGCATATTTTAAGTGCTCATTCGATAAGTCATCTTCCCCTGACGCAGAACCAGTCTTTAACTCTTTAATTAACCTCTTTACTTCAGAAACTAATATCAAAGTATTTTCCCTTGTCCCCCCCACAGTCGTTTCGCTGCAATCTATCTTAAGATTATCCCTATTCACACTGTTAAGAATGTTAGAGTAGTAGGAAAAAGTAGGAAAAAGAAAGACACTTGATAACAAGACAATTAAGTAAAATGCACAAGCACTTTAAATTTGACAGGTAGACAATGTTAATCTACAATTTGTAGTTATTTAACTGAATACAGCCTTATTGTAATATGCCAGATCATTAAAATGAATAAACGCCTACATATTACAATTTTAATTGAATTATCTTCAGAACAACAGTTGGTTCTCTATCTGGCCTTTTGATCGTATTTTGTACATAATACAATTTCATAGAATTATTTGAACCCTATCTGGTTATTTGACCATTTCAATTATATGAACTTTGACATCAATTACTTCCTTTAAAGAAAGATATTTGAGACAACTGACCTTTGTCTTAAGAATTCTGAAATTCAAAATCAATACAAGACAATTAAATGAAATGGTATAATGTATAAGGGAATATAATAAAGGACGAATTTCAATAATTACAAATTGTCAGCTACTTATCTTACAGCCATAAACCCCCTTTGAATGGGTTTAATTTCTTGTAATTACATTCGTGGTCCACCTTCTCATTCTTTATATTTTACCGCGTAAGGAACCAGGTTTTAAAATTTGATTGTTTCACGTTTTCTGAAATGAACTTTAAAAGGAGAGACGTTCGCTTTAAGTTATTCGAGCTAAGTCCGTTTTCTTTATAGGTAAGACCATTTTAACTTGGCGAATATTTTATCCAACTAGAAGAACGATTTCGCTTCTAAGTGTCACACGCGATTTGAATTTATCATTACGGCACAATATATGTATATTTATATACTCGAGCAAACTTCCACCAAGAACTCGTTTTTGTTCTTAAAAGAAATAAATCTACTGTTCTTATTTACATTCAGCACAGGGTTTGTGAGAGGGAACTTTCGTTTAACCAGTCTTAAGACGCACTGATGCTACGCGTTTTCCTTTGTATAATAGCATCTTTTTGGCCTATATCCGCGCGAGGCTCCCAGGCGCAAGATTCCTTACATAAAATTCTTTTTGATACATCTTATTTTTAAGAATTATTAACCTTTCCGAAAGTGTAAATTTAACATGCCATTAAACTTGTTAATAATGTAACAATCTAATTTTAATGGAGTTTTCCCATTTTATCCATAAATGAACGTTCAATTTTGAAACGCGGGAACCCGAAGGAACGAATGGCGATCACATGTTTTTATTTTTTTGTAATTTTATACGAATTATTTTCTTAGTATTTTTATCCGAACTTATTCAGAATTAAATAGACAATTGAATTCATGTCTTTTTCCCTAAATTACATGAGTATTTAACATGCATATGTTTTAAATCCCATGTACTTAAGAATTTCCAAATTGTTTCGTTTACACCCGAACCTATACAAAAAATGCCCAGCGCCATTTTTGACAAATACAATTCTTCGTTTGCTTGGCTCTCAGTTTGATATTTATACATTCATTCTGTTTGCACGATCAATTTTGTTTGTGGATTAATTTATAACCAGTAATTAATTAACCTTATTACATTATTCTCATACATAACAATATATATATATATATATATTATAAGTGTTAAGGCCCATTGCCAGCGTTGTCGTGAAAATGGATTTTAATTATTTTATTTTCTTTCTCTGCTTTATTTTCACTCTTAACAATTACAAGTACTTTACACCCCTTTTCTAAACTTTATACTCGGTAGCGTGGCCTGTTCTCAACTGACGTGGAACCTGTAACCGACATTATTTTAACAAAGCGAGGGAGTTGGAAAATGACGACGATTTACCATTCTTAACTAGTTTATATTAATTATGACAATAATCACGACTGTATGCCCTAATGTTGTTTATAAATACACGTGCGGCACTTGTAAGGCTGCGTATATCGCAGTACTCAACTCCAACTGGAGGTACGCCTTTCTCAACATTTGGGCTTATGAGTCCGTACCAACCGTCCCCTCAGTAGCTCACCACAATCGCAATTAGAAACCATAGTAATGAAAACAACCACCCCCTTCACAAAACTCAGTTCGAAATTCTAACAAGAACCAGTAACCTTACAGAACTCCGAATTTTAGAATCTTTGTACATCTTTTGAAACAAACCTTCCATTAACAATAATAGTTCATCTTACAAATTACAGCCTTTCTAACCAAACAACCTACTTTCATGCCTTCCAATGTAACTGACCATACAGTTTTCTCTCAGTATCTACCGAATATGGAGGTTGACGTAATCTTTGTGTATTTATCAGTTGAGGTAATTTTAATTTAATTTACTTTAATTTTAGGGATTTTAATTTTATTTTGTACTGATTTAATTTTAATTATTTATTCTTATTTTTGTTTTAAGGTTTTAAGATTTATAATTTACTGATGATGCCATAAGATTTGTCGAAACGTCTGAAGTACAAAAAATAAACGAAAATGTTTGCTGTTGTATTGGTCCTTCTTTTAATCTGTAAGCTCCGTTTCCCTAAGGAGAAGTCAATAGCTTTGATATATATATATATATATATATATATATATATATATGATGAATAAAACCACGAAGGAAAGGAAACACAGACTCTGTGTTTCCTTACCTTCGTGGTTTTATTCATCATAAATATTTTTCACGTGTTACTTTCGTGAAATAATTTTCATATATATATATTTTGAAATAACCGGCAGGAAATTTTTTTTATATATATTAGTAATCAAACTAAGTTAAAACCATATTGAGCTTTTATATTGAATCCTGAAGTATATGTAAACTGCTGTTTTCTTTAAATTAAAGATATTAGCCTTATTTAAATTGTAGTAGATCAATAAATATAATAAATGCTGTAAACCAGAGCTTTCCAAACTGTGTGTCGCCAATACCTCCCAGGTGTATCGCCAAATTTAGTTAATTATTTTCAATTTTTTGTATTTTGAAAATTTTGATTTCTGTATCAACAAAATCGGCTAC